>OY978225.1:17463112-17756903 GCA_963854785.1 Vaccinium vitis-idaea | reverse complement strand
ACTCCTAGCTAACTCCACCACATCGGAAAATTTTCCAAGTCTACTCATAACAGGCCTCTGGATTGACGAATCTAAACCTTTCTCAAATCTCCTACACTTTCTATCTTCCGTAGCTATTAGTTCTGGCTCAAAACGAGACAAAATTGAAATTTCAAAGCATACTCTGAAACGATCATAGTACCTTGCTCTAACTTCTCAAATTGATCTCTTAATTGCTCTTTATAAGTCTCTGGGGAATATTGATCTTCAAAAATTACCTCAAACTCGGCCCACATTAGGTTTTCAACAACTGGTTCATTAACATTTCGTGTCGCCCTAGCCGTTCTCCTCGCATCTCTCCTCGCCGCTAGAACTGACTCCCACCACTCATTTGCCTCCCTGGTTAGTTGGCATGCTACTAATCGAACTCTCATGCTATCCTCAATAATGCCAAGCACGTTGAATAGTTTTTGAATCTCTGATAACCAATGATTAGCATCTAACGGAGCACTATTAAGCCCGTCAAATCGCGAAGGGTCCAACCGGCGAAATTTCTTAACAACTTCCATAGCACGAGTAGGGGCATTGGCCCTAGGTATTTGAGCAAAAAGGTTGTGTTGCCGCAAGTGCAGCACAAAGTCGATCATCAATGGGTTTGGTGGGTTTGGGGCCTCTTGTTCATGCCTCTCATCGTGGTTCTCCGAATTTTTCCCACGTCGACTAACCTCATCCTCCGCTCGCTCATTGCGACCATGACCACGGTCTCTCCCACGGTTAACTACCCTACCGCGTCTAGCAACTCGTCTCAGCGGCATTGTTCTATAAGAATATAAGAAAAGAAGATCATTAATACCAATATTATCCCAAATCAAGGCCAAAGCCTCCAACGCTATCCCAACGCGGGTAAACAACTCAAAGCTATGCTTTATAATCACATGTACCACGATATTTCGATGTTACGGTCATGAATGTCACACAAGCACATAATGAATGAGAAAACATGTTTTCATGAAAAGATAATGCAATGGTTTAAGCCCTGAGACTTCTAGTCTCCCCACAGTCTCTAAGTTTTTGAACCTATACCTGATACCAAGTTGTCACGCCCTCAAATTTATAACATAATTAAATAACAATTCTCAAAATAATAGTCAACCTCCTCACAAGTCAAAGTTATACATAATCTTACGTCAATGGGTACTCGTACCCAACTACATAAGAGATATCAAGTTGAAGTTATTACATCGCCGAATTGTCAAAAGATTGAAATAAATAGAGTTACAAAACCATCCACCCAAAACACTAATTTACAGAGATGATCAAGTAACTCCTCATCAATGAGCTTTCAAAATACATGCAATCACACGCCATGCATCCATGTCACCAAGGATGGAGCCAGGGGGGCTAGTAGGGGCACTCGCCCCCCCTACGTTTAAAAAAATCTGTACTATTACATTGAAAAAAAAAATATCATCAAACTATATAGTCCCGTCCCCCCTCCGTTTTTTCGTTAAAAAAAATAATAATAGTAACATAATATTTATCAACCTATGAAACAACTTTGTACTAAAATCAGTTTTAATGAAGTTACAATTCTTTTAAACAAAACAAGGCCCAAAATTTATAACCCAACTCAAAGTCAGGGACTCAAGACCCGTTCATTTTTAAGAACTAAGGCTCATTGAAATTTCGAAAGCCCAAAACTCTTTAATGTGGTGTGTGGACATCAAAAGTGAAAGAAAAATAAAGGGCTTCTGACCGGCCGGCCCTAAATTGTCAATCCCTACCCGTCTAAGCCCTTTCTGCGTCAACCCAATCCCACATAACCCCCGTTTCAAGTAAACTACCGAAAATACCCTCGTCGTCTGGATTCGCGTAAACCCCAGACAAAACCCTACTCACCGAACAGTTCGCGACTTTCGTCCATCGCTTTGGCGACTTCCATCGTCAACCCATCGCGCTCGCAACCAGCCAGTCAGAATCCCTATTTTTGATACAGCCCGTAAAAACCCTACTCAGTGCATTTGAAAACTCTGATCCAGATCCACATCGTCTTCTTGTGTGGTAACTGTCACGATTCTCTAAATCACTTTGCATCTACTTCAATGCTGTGTGAATCATGCATCTTCTTCAATCGGTTTTTTTTTTCCTTCCTCCAACATCTGTGAATTATGTGTCTTTGCGTTGTGAAATAAAAAAAAAAGAAACTACCATCGACGGCATTCACACACCTGAAGTCCACAAATCACACCGTAATTTGGAACGTCAGTTCTCGTGAACGAACCTGCATCTTGGAATGTGCCGAACCTAAATTTTGAACAATATGTAACTTTTTTGCGCGGTCTGAGATCTGCTGTGACAGTGATATTAGGGTTTATCAAAAGCTCACTTAACAGGTGTGAATTGTTATCTTATATTTGTTTATTAAGCACTTAAAACTTCCACATTTGAAAATTTAAGTATAAATTTTAACAAAAACTAAAAAACTGAGACTCCTTGATATAGCCACAGCATAGAAAGGGGGAAATCAGTCCTGTTGTGGTACCCAACGCAATTTGCCTGGCGTGGATTCTTCGTCAATCGTTTTTTTCCTTCTTTGTCTTCTTCAATCATGTACAAATTATGTGTCTTCATGTCATAACATTAAAAAACTGCTTCAAACACTATTTAGACACGCCAACTGCACAATTCGCACTGTATGGCAACGAAATTCACACGTTTTACATCACCACTCTCTATCCCCCTTTTATAATGCTTGCATCCAAATCTTACAAATTTTTAAAATTTACATTTGAGCATGTGAATTTTATATATTTTGGGGTATGACTTATCTGTCTTCATGTTGTAAGATGAGAAACTGCCGTGAACACTATTCACACACCTCAACTGCACAATTCACACTATCAATTCTTTATTCCCACACTCTATTACACAATTCACACTGTCAATTCTCTATTCCCCCACCTCTACTGCACAATTCACACTGTCAATTCTCTATCCTCTTAAAGTTTAAAAAATTTGCATTTGAGCGTGTGAATTTTATGTTGAATTATAATGTTAGGTACTTATCAATCTTGTTGAATTCTACTCATAAAACACATGATCACTTTCATCTCCACAGAGAATTCACAAGTACAAAACATAAAGTTTTTAAAAATCTGCATTTGAGCATGTGAATTTTATATTTTCTTGGGTATGTTGAATTATAATGTTAGGGACTTATCCATTCTATATCCTCTTAAAGTTTTTAAAAATTTGCACATACAGCCTTACAACATTCTTTCCTTATGTGTATGCAGCACTGCCAACGATGACAATGAAGACAAGGGCAATAAAAAGACAACCAAAACAACCAATAGAGCAACTACGAAGAAGTCCAATAAAGAGAGAAAGACAAACCATGACACAGCCAACAAGTACCACAGAGCTACCACAAAGAAGTCCAATAGAAAGAAAAAGATAAATCGTAACACAGCCAACAGAGCAAGTACAACGCACACAACAACCAATTCAGCGAACATCCAAAATGCAACCACAAAAAAGCATACAAACACGGAAGCCAAAAAGAGCATCACAACTATCTCTGGATAAACGACCACAAAAGAGAACCCGTACAACCCAAGCCCAACCCCAACCCCAAAACCTAACCCAGACCAAAAATAGATCAAACCTCCAGACAGCTGTTACTTTTGTAAAACAGTTGGAACTCAAAAATCACCACCTTGACATGTTGAAACAAACACCTTTCTGGCTCCTTATTCAAGCGATAAGGAACGGAACATTAGATCCTGAAAAGTGCCCTGTAAGGACAGATGAAGTTGTTGCCAAGCTTATCGCTGCATACAGCCCATCCAACAACAACTTCAGATTGGGTCGAAAGGATGTGAACCTAACAGCAACTGAAGTGAAGCTTATTTTTGGTCTGACTGGTGGAACAAGACCATTTGAGGTGAAGATGAAGAAAAGAAATGAAGTTCTCTTTGCAAAGAGAAATAACATCACAAAAGGAAGATTGACAAGCAAAGCCATAGGAGAAATGCTTCAAAGCTATGTGCAACAAGATGAAGCTGTTAAAATAGAAGATACAGTGAGATTAGTCTGCATGTACCTCATTGTGAAGTTGTTCTTCCCAACCTCTGGAATCTCAATATCATGGAAGCATGTTCATGTCTTGGAAAAGATCAACCAAATCAAGACATATGATTGGGCATCAGAGATTCGCAATGAGCTGATGAATTCAATAAAGAAGAACCAACATTCACCAAAGGAAGTAAAGGGCTGCATCTTGTTACTACCTGTAAGTCTTTGACCTTTTTCACTTTCTGGATGTGAATACTGTTTTTCATTTTATTTGTTTATTTTTTAATGTGGATTGTGCTCTTTTCAGGGAACAAATAATGTTAAGGACTGCAAATTATGATCCTATAATATATAAATTATCTTTTTCTTAAGCGACGTGAATTCTCAAATCTAAGTAATGGCTTCTACTGACGTCCCAGTCTGTTAGCCTTTCAACGATTTTTAGAGTTCGTACTCTACAATTCACAACTTACAATGATAAATGTATAAAACTGCATTCTGCAATGTGATTTGTTCTTTTTTTTTTTCCCCCAGATATGGCTTATGATATAACGACATGTGAATTGTGATCTTGGGTTGACTTGTGGTCTTAAGGTGTGAATTATGAATCTGTTTTGTCTTCCCTGTAACACAAATTCTGCTGATAGACCGTGAATCCTGTGTTTACATTCAGTTGATTAAAATCTTACAGTGCATAAATCTATATTTATACAAGAATTGTATGTTCTGCTGTAACAGCACCTGAATTCAGCTAACACACAAGATTCGCACTCATAAAACAAAACAAAAGGTCAAATACAACCTACATTTCAATTCATTGCATAACTCTAGCTTTATACAACTTACAACCCCATATTGTCCTACTGACTATGTGAATTATCTGATTCCTACCTCTCTTTGCAGTACTGGCTATGTGAGCACATCAACCTGAATGAAGACGATCAACCTGAACATGCAATTCCCAGGTTGCTCAAATGGAATATTCCCAGCCTAGAATCTTCCCTCAAGAAAACTGCTGATCTGAAGAAAGCTACTCACATGAATGTCAAGACTGATGAGCTCCACGAAACTGATAAAGAAGCAGAAATTTGCAAAATAGATTTGCCTGATGTTGCACAAGTGAGTGAAGAAACGGAAGAACAAAAAAAAGGAGAGGAAGAGGAAGAAGACCATCCTGGATTGGATGACATTTCACAATATGAAGGAACAAAAGGAGGGCAAGGAGGAGAAAGCGAACAAGAGGAAGAGGAAGAGGAAGTGGAAGAGGAGGACGAAGAGGGAGAGGAAGAGGGAGAGGGAGAGGAGGAGGAACAACAAGATGAAGAGGAACAGGAAGAACGAAAACAAGAACAGCAAGGCAAAGAGCAAGAACTACCAAAAACCCCTCAAGACCTACAGCCTGAAGAGGAATCACAACACGGCATATTCACACCAAGTGCATTTTTCAGCGAACCTATTGGTAACGATGCATTTCTAAGTGTAAGTCCAAGTTGTAACACCGACACAGACTCAGGATCAACTCTGGCACCTAACACATACCCACAATCGACTGAGAATTTGCCTTCACCTCTGCCTGGATATATTGGCACAGTTAAAAAAACAGAGCTGCAAGACAAAGTCAGTGAGCTAAAAAAACAGCCACTACTGCAGACCAAGAGTCATGAGGGGACTCCAAAACTTGACTCATTTTCGGATGAGTCTCAAGAGAAGCACATAGAAGAGCAAGTCCACGCCATTACACAAAAAGCTCACACAAAACCACCCTCAACACAAGATACTCTTGAGTTTGTCCATGTTGTTACACAAGCTTTCAAACAAAAACCCACTCCACCATCAAAAGTTGCAAGGATCAAGGACAAAACAACAATGGGTGCAAGGAAACCAAATATTGATCCAATATACACCTACCCACTTGCTGAAAAGAAAGCTGTTGGAAAAGCCAAGATGGAAGTTGAAGCAACAGAACAAGAAGAACCGAAGAAGCTCAAAGCGTTCACCAAAGACGACATGCACACTATGAACCTTGTGACCCCAAACACAAGAAAAAAACTCAGGCAGCTGTGGAAACATTCAATAGCAGAGTAAGAATGCAAACCCACATTTCAATTCCTAGTGTAAATGCGTATTCACATGCATGTCGTACTGAATCTTCTGTACTATACAAACAGCGAAGTCGTCTATGTACGGGGATAAATCCACGTAACCCTGGATCACGCACTTCCTTGAGTCAACCCTAGATCTGCAAGATAGAAAAAGGGTTAGAGCACCTTTGCCTCTCGTTGGCAAAGGCCCTCCGATGCCTAAGTTAGTATCACGTACTTGAGAGTTCAAAACACAATGCGTATGAAAACAGGTTTCACAGCGTACCTTTTGTCATGGTTCTTGCCTTGTATTTATAGGTGTAGATGTTCTTCACATTAGGCATCTCGTGCCCCTGTTTCCTATTCTCTTTAGGAATCCATTTCCTAATAGGACTTTCCTATTAGGGACGAGCTTCCATATCCTACTAGATCTCGTCTAGTAGAGGTCTTTCTTTCCATACAGGATTCTTCCCTATATGGGGCATACTCCTAATCTCATTAGGACTTCCCATATTAATCCCTTATTTCACGGGATTGCTCCTTATCTCATAAGGAGCCGCTGTAGAATATTCTGGAATGTCTCACCGCCTTACTCGTGGCGGTGCCGTGCTTCCACATAGCTCGGAATAACCCGTACATAACTCAGCTCATCTCACCGAGCTGATTTATGCATTCCAGAATGCTGCTTAAGCTATACACGTAGCCCACCTAGCTCGGCCGTACCAGGGGTATCCCTTTATGTTTTATGCCGAGCTAGTGCATCCTGATATATTAAATTACTTAATTATCCTGACCTTATTCATGGTCCGGGATCAGCTCGGCACAGGGCCCACGGACTCCCTATGTGGTGCCGAGCTATTCACCCTCTCGTGGTGATTGCCATAGGCACGTGCTATGCCTAATAGTAGGGTAATCAGATTTTACCCACTCCAATTGCTCCCCAGCTCTGCTACTGCTGTCATTCATTAGCAGTGCGCAGAGCTTCCATTGTTCCAGATGCATCTTTTTGCACGCCTCTCCCTCACGCGGAGAGGAAAGTTACTTTCGCATTAAATGCGAAATGACCCGTTGAGGGCTGGATAAGCCCAAAGGACGATTCCACTGACGTTTCACATACGTCACGTCTCATCTTTATGGGGTTTTGGGCGGGATAATGATTACTTTTCCCCCCTAAACCCTTCGAGTCTAGAAAATCCTTTTCCCTTCTTCATCACTTCATTTCGACAGCAGCAAAGAAGAGAGAGAGAAAACGTCCCTTCCACCGCCATCAGCGTCGCTCAAGTTTTCTGCAACAAATCCATCTCCGATTTTCGCCGAAAAAACATCCTCCCGTCGGAGAGTATCACCCTAGGTTCATCTCTTATCACGTAAGTAGCCCCTCCAGATCTTCCCTTCTACCGCGCGTTTCATCTTCTTCGTTGTTTCCTCTGTGTCTGTCTGTCTTTTTCGTTCTCTGGGTTTCAACTGCGAAACCCTAAATCTCCAGTAGGAATGGGTAAACATAGGACTCTTCTTGATAACCCCCAAAAGATATTGGATTTTCGACGGGATTACAATATCCCTGCTGACATTCAATTCAGATTAAACAACCGAAATGACTTGAGAGAGGTAGGTTTGGACGAACAAAAAATTCTTATCCCTTTGATCTTCATAGTAGAAGGGGGCCTTAGGCTCCCTTTACACCCTTTCTTCAGGGAGGTTTGCTCCAGATGCAGATTGAACCCTATGCAGCTCTGCCCTAATTTCGTTAGGGTGGTCATGGGCACGATTGCCCTAAACAGGCTGCTCGGCCTGCATCTCGATTGGTGGGACTTACACTACCTCTATAGTGTAGTCCCCACAGCAGATCAAAATTATTATTTCAAGGCTAGAGACCCCGAGCAGAAACTCATTACCGACCTTCCCAATTCCTCGAAGGGCGAGGCGGATGACTTTCTCATAGTCACCGGCAATTGGGAGCCAAAGGATGCAGAGGGGAATGTCATTGGCTTCTCCTGCCCTACGGCTACAGGCAGACCACGTTAGTACTTCGTTCTTTGCATCTCTTTTTTTTTTAATCTCTTTAAGAGCCGTTCTTAACCATCTTTCTCTTCTCATGTGTTGTTTTGCAGCGAGCAACCTTAATCGCGGTGGCCGCCTTATTCACGGCAATCTTCATCGCGAGGATATTGCTCGGGCCCTGTACTTCGACGGCTTTGCACCAACCCCTGTTGGTCTCGGCCGTGCAGCTCACCTGCTTTTGGACTACATTCCAACGTACTGGGGTGGTATCAGAAGGGTCGGCGAGCCAAGATCGAGACACCCCTGGCCTCCAGCTGCCCCATTGATCGCCACACGCCCCCCAGCTGAACAAAGTTCTCGTTCTCGTCGAGGCCGATCTGGAAGGGGGTCGGCGCGTTCTCGAGCCCCTAGGGACTTGCAGCAGCAAGTCACGTTTGCGCATATCCCGGAGGTTCTCACCGCCATCCCTATCCTCACCCGTACTGATCAGGACGCAAGCACATCTGGACGGGTGGAGGCTGAAGAAGGAGAAGAAGAAGAAGAAGAAGAGGGAAGAGTTGCTGGGTTTGACCACCGTGAACTCATCCGATCCCTGTCCGAGCAATCCGCCCTTCTCGCGGATTCAGACGATTCACCAGGCTACTCTCCTTCCCCTGATAGAGGGGACATGCCTCGCCAGCTGATCAACCTGCTCGACGTGCTAAATATTGGCGGAGCTCCCTGTGCTCCACATGTCGCTCGGGTCATCACTCCCTCCCAGACATCATCCCCTCTTCCCTCTGATACTTCGAGGGACAAGAGGCCGAGAGAGAGTCCAGAGCACGCCCAGCCTCCCCCTAATAGAAGAAGGACTGGAAGCTCCAGCTCAAACCAGACTCTCTGCGACTCTCCGCCCTTGGTTCAGCCTTGGGAGCCCGTTCTAGCCCGTCCCAACGGCACACCCCTTAACAAGATTGACAAGATCTCCTCCACTGATGTGGCGTTTGGCGTGTCTAGGGCTGCACTTCTTCCGCTTGATATGGAGAGAGAGAAGGGCAGTTCTTATGATACCCTTATGAAGACTATCTTCCAGTCGAGTGTTAAGGTAACAAATTTCTTCCCTTAACTTTCTTTCTGTTTGAACCTTCGTCTTGTCTTTACTAATTGTGCCCTATTTTGCAGATCATGCAGAAGGCCGCCGTTGGTTTCGACCGAGCGAAAGAGGCTGTGAAGGAGCTAGAAGATGAGCAAAAAAGGGCTGAGAGAGCGGAGAAAGAGAACGCTCATTATGCCCAATCTTTGAAAGACGCTCGGGAGGAGGTGGAGAGCCTGAAAGGGGAGAACGCCGAGCTGAAAAAGATGGCTGAGGAGGTCGAGCGGGAGCTGCGTCAACAACTTGCTACTGCAGAGGCTAAGGCTGTGACCGAATATGACCGTGCTGTTGCTGTTGTCACGGACAACTACACGGCTCAGATGCCGTCTGTGCAGGACGCGGTCTGGGGCATGGCCTGGCGGAGGTGCCTTACCAAGCTCGGCGTGGACGACTCTCGTCCCCTCACTGGACGGATATGGAATTGCCGAGCGAGGTGGCATCTGCCCATGATCAACTTGCCGATCAGTCTCCTGAAAACCCAGAAGCTCAACCTGATGCCCTTCCGGAGCATACCCCTCTAGAAGGAACCACAACTGCTGAAGCTGCTGGAGGTAACCTGGATCCCAATCTCGCCACTGATGCTGACCAGCACAGTGAAGAGGTTTGATGCATGCAATAGCTGTTGACCCTGCGTGGTTTAGTTCGGCCGGGTGTGGTCTCTCAAATACCTCTTCAAGTTTTCTCGTACTTACTTGTGCTTTGTTGTTTTGTTTTGGCGGTTGGTCCTTCGTAACCTGATTTGGCCGCTTGTGGCTGTTGATACTAGACTGTTTTGCTTCTCTAAATTCTATGGTGTTTGCATGCTCTGTCTTTCTAAGTGCTTTCAGACTTAGAGAAGTTGTAGTTGTGGTTGGCATTGTTCGTTGCAACCCCTGCGCAATAGGTTCTGCTTTATCTGTTTCTTACATTACAGATTTACCGTCAAGTACCTAAGTGTTTTCGTACTTAGTCGTCTAAGTTTCCTCGTACTTAGGATCCATTGCAATATTCGTTGCAATTCTAAGTTTATTCGTACTTAGTGTTGTGGTGCACTGTTCGTTGCAAAACCCTAAGTTTTTTCATACTTAGAATTTCTCGTGCAATATTCGTTGCAAAACCCTAAGTTTTTTCATACTTAGAATTTTTCGTGCAATATTCGTTGCAAAACCCTAGGTTTTTTCATACTTAGAATCACACACATCCACTGCTCCCCAATAGGAATCCAAATTTGAGACATCATTTGGTTCGTATTAAACACGATAGGATAAAATGAAATTTTATTAATGCTTGAAATAAAGATCTAAATAACTGATGTTGGTGATTTTACTCGTAATCCCAAACACATAATAAAAAGAAATAGAATGCGAATTTATTCGTATCCACTAGAAAAGGTGTGATTGTATTCGTAATCACGTAAACATGTTACTGGAAAAATTTCCTAAGGTTTTGGACATTCCACGGCCGTGGAACTGGGTCTCCATCCAGGTCGGCCAAACGGTAGGCCCCAATGCCAGCAATTCCCACAATCTTGTATGGGCCTTCCCAGTTCGGTCCAAGTTTCCCATCTGAGGACACTTTGGTGTTAGCCAAGACCTTCCTCAAGACTAGGTCGCCCACTTTGAACTCTCTTGGTTGTACCTTTTTATTGTAGCTTCTTCGTAGCTGTTCCTGGTATGCTGCTAGGGTAATGAGTGCCCGCTCTCTTTTTTCCTCAGCGAGGTCTAGCTGCTCGGCTAGGGCTTTATCGTTGCCCCCTGACTCTACAAGAGTAGTGCGAATGGTCGGCAAACCAATCTCCAAGGGAATCACTGCCTCTGTCCCATAAGCGAGGGAATATGGCGTCTCTCCCGTAGATCGCCGTGGGGTGGTTATGTATGCCCAGAGCACGGCTGGAAGCTCATCGGGCCACTTTCCTTTCTTTTTTTCCAACCGTTTCTTGAGACTTTTTAGGATGGTCTTGTTTGAAGCCTCTGCTTGCCCATTACTCTGCGGGTAAGCTGGGGTTGAGTAATAGTTTCTGATGCCGTACTGGGCACAGAAGGCCTTGAACTTCTTGCCAAACTGTGACCCGTTATCGGAGATAATAGAGTAGGGCACTCCAAATCTTGTGATTATCTTATTCCACACAAATTTCTCCACCATAGCTTCTGTGATTTTAGCAAGAGCTTCCCCCTCGATCCATTTGGTAAAGTAGTCAGTGCCAATAAGTAGGAATTTTCGTTTCCCTGTTGCCATAGGGAGAGGACCCACGATATCCAATCCCCATTGGGCAAATGGCCATGGACTGGTTAGAGGCAATAGCTCCTCTGCCGGAGCTCGGATGAGGGGAGAAAACCTCTGGCACTTTTCACAAGTCCTAACAAAAACCTTTGCATCCTCCTGCATGTAGGGCCACCAATATCCCTGGGATATTGCTCGGTGGGCTATGGATCTGCCACCGGTGTGTCCCCCACAAGTTCCAGCATGGATCTCGTGGAGGAATTTATGAACAAGGACTGGGTGTACACACAACAAATATGGACCAAGGAAAGACTTTCTATAAAGCTTACCTTCTGGAGAGAGCCAAAAGCGTACAGACTTGGTTTTGATTTTGTGTGCTTCCCTCTTATCTTCTGGCAAGGTCCCATCTCGTAGGTATGCCACTATTGGATCCATCTAGCTCGGCCCAAGCTCTGTTTCCATTACGACTTCTACTGCTCGGCCAATGCTCAGTTCGCCCAAATAATCCACTGTTACTGTGCGGCGATACTCCGTCTTTACTGCTGACCCCAAACAAGCCAGCGAGTCTGCATGTGCATTCTGACCTGAGCTGATCTGCTGGATGTGGATCTTGTCAAACTTGTCTAGCAAATCCTTGGCCGCTTCTGAGTATGCAGCCATCTTCTCGCTCTTCGTAGCATATTCCCCTGAAAGCTGATTAACAACTAATTGTGAGTCACAAAATACCCGTAATTTTGTTACCTTGAGCTCCGGGCGCTCCTCAATCCAGCGAGCAATGCTTCATATTCTGCTACATTGTTTGTAGCACTAAACCCCAGCCGTAGTGCTTGTTCCAGTACCAAACCTTCTGGAGAGAACAATACCACTCCTGCTCCAGATCCTTTGTTGCAAGCTGACCCATCAACGTAGAGCCTCCATTCCTCTGGGTCTAGATTGGCCATCCTCGTTGGCTGCTCGGGATTACTGATTTCTTGCTCCTTCTCGTGGAGGGCTGGTGGAGGTGGAGCCACCGTTGGGGTAAACTCGGCTACAAAGTCAGCCAAAACCTGCCCCTTGATTGCTGTTCTGGGCTGATAATCGAGGTCGAACTGACTTAGCTCTATCAACCACTTGGAGATTCTACCAGAGAAATCTGCCTTCCTGAGCAAGGCCCTTAGTGGGTATTCGGTGAACACAGTGATGGGGTGCTGTAAAAAATAGTGAGGCAATTTCCTTGATGCAACAACGAGAGCGTATACCAACTTCTCCAGTGGTAGGTAACGTGTCTCAGCATCTAACAATGTTTTGCTCACGAAATAGACTGGGGCCTGCTCTGTTTCCTTTATTCGTAGGAGGACCGAGCTGACCGCATGATCAGATACTGCTAAGTATAGTATCAACCGCTCCCCAGCTTCTGGAGTTGAGAGCAAAGGTGGTGATGATAAGTAGCTTTTTAACTCCTGGAAAGCCTGTTCCTGGTCGGCTCCCCACTCGTAGCCCTCTCTCTTCTTCAGAAGTTGAAAGAAAGGTCTGCAGCGGTCTGAGGACTTACTGATGAAGCGGTTAAGAGCTGCTGCCATCCCTGTTAGCCTTTGGACCTCCTTCGTGGTCTTTGGGCTTTGAAGGCCTTGCAGGGCCGCTATTTGATCTGGGTTGGCTTCAATCCCCCTTTTTGTCACTAGGTGCCCAAGAAACTTCCCCGAGCTAACCCCAAAGGCACATTTGGAAGCGTTTAACTTAAGCTTGTATTCTCTTAGAATGTTGAAGGTTACCTTTAGATCAGCAAGGTGATCAGGCCTCAACTTGCTTTTGACTACCATGTCGTCGATGTAGACCTCCATAGTCTTGCCGAGTTGTTCCTTGAACATCTTAGTAACCAGCCTCTGATAGGTTGCTCCAGCATTCCTTAGCCCAAACGGCATAACCTTGTAACAGTAGAGCCCTCTAGGGGAAATGAAGGACGTCTTCTCTTGATCGGGCTCGTACATAGCTATTTGATGGTATCCTCGATATGCGTCAAGAAAGCTCATCCTCTCATAGCCTGACGTAGCATCCACAAGTTGATCAATTCTGGGAAGTGGGAAGCTATCTTTGGGGCATGCTTTGTTGAGACTGGTGAAATCCACACAGACCCTCCACTTTCCATTTTTCTTTTTGACTACAACTGTGTTGGCCAACCAATCTGGATAGCTCACCTCTCGTATGGCATCCGCTTCTAGTAGCCGCTCTACTTCTTCAATTACAGCGTCTGCGTGCTGTGGGGCCGACCTCCTTGCCTTCTGCACAACTGGCTTGTGCTGAGGGTCCACGTTCAAGTGGTGGCAAATGACTTCAGGATCTATCCCAGGCATTTCCTGGGGAGTCCAAGCAAACACATCAACGTGATCCCTAAGAAAAGTGACCAGATTTCTTTCCTCTAGCTCGGAGAGGGTCTCGCCGATCAGGAAATACCTTTCTGCATCGTCCTTTTGAATCTGTATTTTTTTTAGCCCTTCCACCATCTTCTTGGTGGGATCACCTCCGACGTCCTCCAAAGTTGGTTGGTCTTGAACTTCCACTGCTTGCACCAGCTCGGCCTTTGGGGATTTTCTCAGGACCATGGTGAAGCATTGATCGGCCATCTTTTGGTTACCTTTGATGCATTCTATTCCATCTGCTCCGGGGTACTTGATCTTCTGGTGGTAGGTTGAAGAGACCGCCCTCATTTTGTGCATCCACGTCCTCCCTATAATCACGTTATAGGAGGAAGGGATATCTACCACAAGGAAGTCAGTCTTCAGTACTACTGATCCTGCTCGGACAGGTAGTGTGACCTTTCCCATAGGCCATACCGTTTGCGCACTGAAGCCGACCAGTGGAACTAAGCATTTCTGCAACGAGCTCGGTGGGAGTTCCATCTTTTTGAAGGTGTGGTAATACATGATCTCCGTGCTGGCCCCCTGATCCACAAGGATTTTCTCCACGTCGTAATCCCCTATTCGTAGGGTAATTACCAACGCGTCATTATGGGGTACTGATACCCCATCCAGGTCATCATCAGTGAAGGTGACCGGTGTTTCTACGTCTCCTTCCTCCCTCGGACTTTTCATGCCGAGCTTCATGATTTGTTTTGCCTGCCCGTTGACCCTTTGGATGTGTCTTATCTCATTGATCGTGTATGGGGCCACCAATCCATGTATCATATGGATTGTCCCTTTTGGACCTTTCTCGTAGTCCATTTCTTCTATTAGCTCAGCATCGTTCTTGCTGTCAGCCAAGAATTCCTTGAGATGGCCTTCCGCCACCTTCTCGTCCAAGAACTTCTTATACTCTACACAATCCTCGGTCATGTATCCCCAGTCTCTGTGATAGCTGCAATGCTGATTAGTAGCTCTCCTTTTTTCCGGGTTCCCAGTCATCTTTGGGGGCCGTCTGAACCACTGTTCGTTCTTGATTCTGTACAACATCTTATAGATGGGGATGTTGAAAGTTGCCATAACGCTGAAATATGACTTGGGATCTGGATCAGCTTTGTCCTTCCTTTGCTGGGCGTAATCCTTTCTTCCCGTTGTGAAGTCCTTCTTGTATACCTTTGACTCCACAGTCCTCTTTTCTGGGAGCTGAGGTTGTCCTGCCACAATTTTCCCTCCAGCTTGCAAGATATCATCTTCTACCCGTGCATGCTCCTGAATTCTCTCCATCAGTTTGGCCACAGTCTTGACTGGGTGCATGGTAAGCGATTCTCGTAGCTTACTATGCACGGGCAAACTTGTTTTGAACGTAGCCAGGGCATACTCTTCACTACAATTTTCAATCTCGTTGAAAGTTTCCCAGTAACGCTTTGAGTATTGTCGCAGAGTCTCATCATCCCTCTGTCTCATAGAGGTTAACGCATCAAAGGTTTTTGGAGCCGCTCGGCTTGTAAGAAACCGAGCAGTGAATTCCTCGGCCAGCTGAGTCCAACACAGGATGGAACCCTCTGGGAGCTTATGGTACCAACTTAATGCCACTTTCCCTAGGCTGGACGGGAACATTTTGCATAGTAGTGCATCATCTTGCTCGTGCATGAACATGGCCTGTTGGTAATGCTGAATGTGGGCCACAGGATCCGTGCTGGTTTCGTATGGGATGAACGCTGAGTGCTTCACCCTGCTCGGTGTCTTCTCCGCGCGGATCCAGTGGGCCAATGGTGATTTGGAGATCTGGCCTAGGGCCTCTTTAGCTGCTTCTCGTGCAGTTCTCGGGCCTTGACCAGCTCGGTCAGCATCCCTCCTTCTCGCATGCTGCTCGGGAACGTGCTCATTGGATCCAGATCTCTCGTATCTGTCCCTAGCATGCTTCCTCTTTTCCCTTCTTTCCACAGAAATACTCCTGTCTCTCCTTTTCCATGGAGAGGCAGCTCGGTCAGTGGAAACGTTGTCGTGGTGACGACCTTTTTCTTGTTTCTCATACTGCACGGATCTCGTCCGTGAGCGTAAATCTTTTTCCTTCTCTTGGAGTTGCTTCTTCAGGTCCTGAATTTCTCGTTCTCGTCGAGTGACTTCGCGGGCCAATTCTTCTGCCTCTTGTTCCTTTCTATCGAGGCTATCTTCTCTTTCTCGATTTCTTGTTCGCCTGTGATCATCCCTTCTCGGTGAGCTCCTCCTCCGTTCACGTCGGATTGAGGCTTCCCCACCTCTTGGTGGTGTTTTTGAGCGTTTCCGTCGCTCGTTTGATCTTGGGGAATCATAATTTATCAGGCGCGTATCCCTGAACTTTGGGATTTCAGGGATATGCCCTATGTTAAACCTCCTGGTGGCAGGCTTCTTTTGTGGTGCTTTTAGAACTGCAGGAGTTTCGTCCACTTTTGCACTTTTTCTCGTAGTGTAAACAAGGGTGGTTCCGCCATCGTCTTCTACATCCTTCCTCTGTGGGGTGCACAGAAGCGGTTCTTAAAGCACCATTGTTGATCTCTGTTGGAAGGGATCAAGCTTTTCAGTCAGGTTTCCCACAGACGGCGCCAATTGTAC
The DNA here is from genome assembly GCA_963854785.1 of Vaccinium vitis-idaea. Taxonomy (NCBI): domain Eukaryota; kingdom Viridiplantae; phylum Streptophyta; class Magnoliopsida; order Ericales; family Ericaceae; genus Vaccinium; species Vaccinium vitis-idaea. The sequence goes on along the minus strand of OY978225.1, from coordinate 17,740,467 downwards.
GGGGATAAATCCACGTAACCCTGGATCACGCGCTTCCTTGAGTCAACCCTAGATCTGCAAGATAGAAAAAGGGTTAGAGCACCTTTGCCTCTCGTTGGCAAAGGCCCTCCGATGCCTAAGTTAGTATCACGTACTTGAGAGTTCAAAACACAATGCGTATGAAAACAGGTTTCACAGCGTACCTTTTGTCATGGTTCTTGCCTTGTATTTATAGGTGTAGATGTTCTTCACATTAGGCATCTCGTGCCCCTGTTTCCTATTCTCTTTAGGAATCCATTTCCTAATAGGACTTTCCTATTAGGGACGAGCTTCCATATCCTACTAGATCTCGTCTAGTAGAGGTCTTTCTTTCCATACAGGATTCTTCCCTATATGGGGCATACTCCTAATCTCATTAGGACTTCCCATATTAATCCCTTATTTCACGGGATTGCTCCTTATCTCATAAGGAGCCGCTGTAGAATATTCTGGAATGTCTCACCGCCTTACTCGTGGCGGTGCCGTGCTTCCACATAGCTCGGAATAACCCGTACATAACTCAGCTCATCTCACCGAGCTGATTTATGCATTCCAGAATGCTGCTTAAGCTATACACGTAGCCCACCTAGCTCGGCCGTACCAGGGGTATCCCTTTATGTTTTATGCCGAGCTAGTGCATCCTGATATATTAAATTACTTAATTATCCTGACCTTATTCATGGTCCGGGATCAGCTCGGCACAGGGCCCACGGACTCCCTATGTGGTGCCGAGCTATTCACCCTCTCGTGGTGATTGCCATAGGCACGTGCTATGCCTAATAGTAGGGTAATCAGATTTTACCCACTCCAGTCTACACTGCAAAACGGGGATGCTTTGTATTGGCCAAACATATCCAAGACATACTTCTAGAAAAAGCCATGGAATACCAGGTACATATATGACACAATTCACACCACCTCTTATACGATACATGCGCATTCCCCCCCATCCACTACTCTGTACAATTCACACCTCAAAAAAACACTAACCCCTTTTATTTACCTCACAGATAATGGATTCTTACACTGAACTGCTCGTAGAAGAACAGGACAAACTTCCAACATTTGATCTGATTGCGTCTCAAAAAATGAGATCACACGTCTTCTCAGCAAATCTGTTGGTAAAGAAACATAACTGCACAGTTTTGCAACACACATTTTCTTTTTTAAGTCCCCTATCTCACCTTAAAGTACATCAACTACTAGTGCTACTGTATTTACTATTCCGTTAACAAAGAAAATTGATTCCCATTGCTACAAAAACAGAATACCTTTGAATCATGCAAAACCGATGGCGAGAAAGACAACCTGGTTGGAAGTGCGATAACAAAAGCAATCAGTTCAGCATCATATCTGTACTTCCCAATCATCCAAGCAAAACACTGCACACTGCTCACCCTCGATACCATTAAACAGCAGTGGTTGTACTACAATCCTCTGAAAATCAAAGGGAGAGACACCTACTTTGAGGCATCAACTCCATTGGTTAGCTTCTATTTTCCTGAAATATTCACTTATTTACTTGTCTTTTGGAATCCAATAGCGGCAGACCCTCTCTTTTTATTTTGTTTATTATTCTTATTATTATTTATTTTTATTTTTATTTTTACTTTTTTACGGACTCATGACCTAATATAATCACAGAGGCTGTATATTACTCAATTCATGTGTAATAAAGTCAAGAAAACAAGATCGAACCAATTCAGCTCAACTGCTAGGATGTGTCACACACCAGCACAGATGCCTGACTCGTAAGTATCCTAAAAGCCTCTACTTTTTATTTACTCTGCAAATCAAACAAAGATAATATAAAAACATATACTAACAAAGTCACTTCATTAATTTACTGCAGAACTAATTCTGGCCCTATCATTTGTTACATCATCCAACAACATCTCGACAATAAAGAAATTGCAAAAGTCCTCGCAAAGCATCTGGTGAGAGAGATCAGAGCACTCGTCGTGCAAAAGATAATGGACCATCAATCAAGATCATGGAGCCTAGACCAGCAGCAGCAGTGAATTGCACAGTTGTTCGCATGTTAACTCGTGAACTAGACTTCTCGTTTAGCAATATCTTAAAAACTCGAATGAAGGTGTCGATATTACATTTAGACTTGTTTAACAATGTAAATTGTGCATGGTGGTGATGTGAGTACTGTTCAAATATATGAATGCAGTTGGGTTTTTGGTGGATTTTCTTTTGCACCAAACACAGTTTGGTTAATGTACATAGCTGTGGTTTCTACCATAAATTAGTCTCAATTGTGTATTGTAAATTCTGCATCTACTGCTATGTGAATTCCTGTTGTCGTTGTGTGAATTTTCGTTAATGACTATTCTGCATTTACACTTGAGCATGAAAAGTGAATTGCCCTGTTAGGGCATTCGAATTGGTAGAGACCAACACACTTGGGCTTGTTTCCTCCTGTTTGTTTTAACCCTATATCTGCTGGCACTCATTTTGTGTTGTTTCTGCCATCAATTAGTGTAAATCATGTATTATAAATTATGCATTTCCTGGTATGTGAATTCTCTCTGGAAAATGTTGCTACAGTCCCACAAGAATCCCATTTTCCTCTATAGTATACTATCTCCTCAAATGTTGGTCTCAATCACAAAATTTCAGCACTTGTTTCTTCACATAATCTCTGAATGGAAATTCTGCAGATGCTCTGATATGTCTACATCACTTTTTTTGGCTATGCACATTGGTTTCTCATTTGTTAAGGACTTCTATCGTATAGACTGCTATTGACTACCACCGTTTGGTTGAGGAAAACTGTGATAATATAGCCTTGATTGTCCATAATGTAATGGAATGTACGAAGTCAGTATAAGCATATCTCACTCACATTGCTTTCCACAAAAACTGGACGGTGAAACTTTAAACAACAGATGTGAAATGTTTACCTAGTTTAATGTTTTCGATCATAGGTTGTCATGGATCTGAAGTTGAAGATACAAAACTGAAGTTCCATGGCTCGCTCACATCGGTTTACAACTATATTTCACATTAGACCCCAAAGCACTTAAAAAATAAAAAAAAATTCACACCATTCAATTTCAAAATTCACTCCTCACAACTTGTTCACAAAATTACACAATTCACACCCAGAAATGCGAGAATTCACAAGCCTCAAATGCAGAATTCACACCTAAAAATTGAACAATTAACACACCTCAAATTCACAATACAACTATACATAAAGAGCACAACGACAACATCACATAAAGAAGGAGCGGACAAATGAAATAACTTATAAATTCCCCTCAAATGCAGAATTCACACCCTCAAATCCAAATTTCACACATGAAACAAAACCTATGAGCAAACTTATCATACTCTAAAAACCATACCTACAACAACAATAAAGCAATTGGCATAACATAACCTTAGAGAACCAAACTAGTACTTCCATTTAGTCAACAAGATTTACAATTCAGTTTTTTTCCCAAAAGAAACCCATCTTCATCTGGGGTTCCCAACAACTGTCTGTGGAACTATCTACAACCAAAAGCGACAGCACATACGCTTTTACTAGATGTTACTCTTTTTTTTGGGGTGGGTCTGCATTTTTATTTTTATTTTTTGGAAATGTGCAGACCCATTTTCGGGGGAAAAAAAAGGAAAACGAAAAAGAAAAAAAAAAAAAAAAACCCTCGTTATACGGTGGTGGTGGTGCTAGCAAAACCCTTGTTATACGCAGCTGGTGGCGGTACTGACAATATCCCCTTGTTATACGGTGGTGGTGCTGGCAAAACCCTAGTTATACGCTGGTGGTGGTGGTGGTGGTGGTGGTGTTGATGACTCATCATCCTGAACATCCCGATTCCCCCTTCTTCCTCCTCCTCCTCTTCATCGTCGTCGTCTTCCTCCATCTCATCATCATAGCCTCCCTCCATATCTTCATCTTCTTCGTTATCTTCTTCCTCACTATCCTCGTTTTCCCTGCCTTCCTGCTGTTCCTCAAACCCATGGCTCTCGCCTTGCAAAAACTCTGCGTAGAGTTGATCCTGAAATGTTTGAAGTTTGTTTCCCATCTCCTTGATCTGCTCTTGCAGTTGAATCGCCAGGGCAAGAGTGCGGTCATTTTCAGATCTAGATGCCCTATCCATGATTTTCTCGTTTGTTGACTCCATTTTCTGCAGAAGCTCAGTCATCTCATTGAAAGCCATGTGAGAGGAAGACGGTTTTGGGAGAGACGATCTAGTTTCTATGAAAGTAGGGGTATGAGAGTAAGAGTACGGGAGTAAGAAGTTAGCATTGGGGATGTTTTATAGGGGGTGGGATTGAGCGGCTCTTTGGGTGGTACACGATTAGAAATGAACAGTTGTATCGTTTTGACCACATTTTGACCATATACATCTGCATGCAAAAACCGTGTGTGGGGCATTGTGAACGGTTATGTTGTTTGGAATTATCCACTTAAAAATTCGCATCGAATGTACAATTCACACCCCTAAAAAAAGTAAATAAATTCACACCCTCAAATGCAAAATTCACATATCAATCAAATTTAGACAACATAAAATTAACACTAGAAAGATCAACATGATTTTTTTGGAAAATAAAGTGGCCCAATTCTAATTTATTCCCTTCAATTTGGAATTCACATCACTAAAATGCAAAAATCAAATAAAAATTATACAATTCACATCCAAAATAATAGATTTCACACCCATCAATTGCACAATTCACATCCCTCTAATGCATAATTCACACATTCCGAAATGAAAAATTCACAACCTTCATTTTTTTTCCTTTTAAATTAGCGCAATTAATTTATGAAGAGATATGAATTAAAATAACATTTTGTTTGTTCGTTAAAATTCACAACCCTTCAGTTGTTAGAACAACACTTTTTTTGTCCATTAAAATATAATTAATTTATTCCCTCCAAATGCAGAATATAACATTTTTTGCATTTTTTTTTTTGTTCATTAAAATTCACAACCCTTTCAATTTTATTTATTTTTTAATATAAAAGATAACAAATATTATTCTCTTTTTTTTTTTTTATTTATTCCCTTCAAACGTAGAATTCACACCCCTCAACTACAAAATACACATATCTCAGCTTGAACACGAAAATATACAATTCACACCCAAAAGAAGAAGAAGAAGAAAAAAAAAACACACTTCAAATGCAAAAGAATTGCCGAGCTTTAACAAATATCCGACCAAAAAAAAAAAGATCATATTATAAGAATGCACACCCTACCAATTTCCAACCCAATCCAAAGTAGCCAAAGAATTTGATCCTTCCCCTCCGATGTCACCTTTTGGATCACTCTCTCTGTAATTTTTGTAATCACTAATCCTTCTTTTTCATTCTTCCAGACGGAACAAATTGACCACCAGTCAACAAGAAAACCCAACCTCCAAACATCTTACACACCATAGTTACAACTCAATCGTATACAACAGTAACAGCCAAATGGATTAACTATCAATCACAGCAGTAAACAGAGTTGAACCCAGCAAGAGTACATCTGCCCAACAACAACAAAAATCAAGTACAAACTGACTTGCTCCTAAAAGAGCTAAACATGAGTTCCATGCCAATGAATTACCAATGAATTACCAATCAAACAAAGTTCAACTTTATTAAACTAATTCTTTTTTTTTGTTTGTTTATTTGTTCCTCTTTTTCTATCAATAGCTCATTATACTAAAGCTTCCAATAAATCTCTTGTAAACAATGTTCAAAGGGCTTCTTTGCAACTCCTTCTGTTATGAGATCCTCTTTTCCCGCACCTTGTACATTTGATAGACTTAACCTTCTCCCCAAAAGACCGTGTCCTCTTCTTCTTGTTTCTCCCTGGTGGCTTTTTAGAAAGAGGAGCCAATATCGTCGCTCCACTGACACCTTCAGGCTTCCAAAGCATAGGAATAGGCATAATCGGCCTTGAATATACCTCACGATAACATTCCACGTGAAAATAACGGTCAACACAATCATTCAGGGGCCTCCTACTCTTCTTAATTGCACAAACTGCATGCACGCATGGTACTCCATTCAACTGCCATTGGGTGCAACTGCAGGTACGCCTCCCTATGTCTACCATAACAGACGGGTCGCAAAGTACTTCAAGCATATCCGACAAACAAAATTTCACCTCCCATGACTTTGACTCTTGAAAAGCATTCGTCAAAGCCTCGTCCATCTTTTGGCAAATCACATGACGCCACTTCGCTGCAGTTTCCCTGGGAAAACACATCAGTTCCATCATCTTCAACCGTATACGATCAACCAATTGTGTAATTGGCAAATGACGCTCCTTCTCGATCCAAGAATTGAAGCATTCAGCCATGTTTGACCACATCTCTCCATACCGTTGCCCCTTAAAATATGCATTTGCCCAATGCTCATACGGCAAATCAGACAAGAAATTAGCAATCCTTACTTCCCCTCCCAATTTCTTCAACTTAACCAATTCTTCGTTGAACTTCATCTCGTTCGGTGCATATGCACATGCACTAAACTGATAAACCACACGTTCTTTGTACTTATTCCTTGAACCTGTCAAGCGACCGCGAAGATTGTTCTTCAAATGGTGAAGACAGAATCCATGATAACTTGAAGGGAACGCCTTGGGAACTGCAGCTTTAATTCCAGCATTCCTATCCGAAACAAAAACAACACTTCTCGAATCTCCCTCGAGCATGCAATGCAACTTCATCATAAACCACATCCAGTTGTCATTGCTCTCCGAGTCTACAACACCAAAACACAATGGAAACAAACCTGGCAGAAAAGAATAAATTCTAAACTTCACAGAAATAATCACAGACCACAGCCAAAAATACACATCAACTAACAAAAAAAAAAAAAAGTGCACTTCACAAGAACTTTAGAAAATTGTACCTTTATTACCATCTTTCCCACTAGCAGAAAGCAAACACCCTTTGAAGTTGCCCTTCAAAAATGTTCCATCAATAAACAAAAGAGGCCTCAGATGTTTAAAACCATGTATGCATGCACCAAATGCAACAAATAACCTCTGAAACCGCTTTGTCTCTCCATCAACATCTATATCAAACACACTGCCAGGATCAGAATTCATTACAGCCTCACGATACCACCGTAGATCATCGTAAGATGCAGCATAATCCCCAAAAGCTTCAAATTTTCCCTTCTCTACACCCGACCAAGCCCGCTTATACGAGACATCCACCCCATACAAACCCTTCAAATCAGTAACTACATCACGAGCCCGTTTCAACGGTGTGGTTCGAATATCATCACTCATCAATCTTCCTATAAGACTTGAGGAAACACGCGAGTGTCTAGTGGAAAGATTAGCAGCACCACATGTGTGAACATTATCAAAGCTGCGTATGTAAAAATAACCACTAACTTTGTCTAACCTCGCATGCACTCTCCACTTGCAATCTGCAACCTTACAAAATGCAGTCACCCTGTCCTTTTCATTCTTTGCAAAACAGTATTCAAAACCAAAAAATATAGCATACTCTGCCAAACAATCACGAAACTCAATCACTCCACCCTTAAACTGCTGATTAACTTCCTTGATGAGATTACGCCAACCATCAGACAACAACGGACGATCCCGATGCTCACAAAACGTTGGTAATAAGTCTCTCTCTTTCTCAAGCTCCAACCTCCATTCAGAACAAAATTTGGCCAACCCTTTCCCTTTGTAATTACTGCAACTTCCACCATCAGCGCACAAACCGGCACCACTCCCACTACTTCCACCAAATCCAACAGCACCGCCCACATTACTCTTACTACTGCTGGCAGTACAAGTAACTCCAACTTCAGTACTGTAGACACCCCGATTTTGAACCCGGGATGTGCTCGAGCATTCCCGATGATGAAACGGACCAATTACGACTACCCGAAACTGGTGAAAATGGCTTGAACTTGATCAAAATTAACAAGACATTACCCAAACAATCAAAACAACCCGCATCAACCCAAGCATCATCAAACCAAGCAAAACCATCAACCTGCCACCAGTAACCTTGAGCACTCAAGCCCTGGACCTTGAGCGCTCAAACCCAAAAATCCCACCTTGAGTGCTCAAGCCCGTAGCTTTGAGCGCTCAACTCTGATCCCAGTCAGGAATCTGCAGAGTATCTCATCATGAGATTTCATGCAGGGAGGAGCGTCTAACCACCTGTATACGTCTTGTACACGTATAATACATCATACATTGCCCTAATCTACTCCTAAATCTACCCCTAACCCATTTTGAATACAAACCCACTCTCTCTCTCTCTCTCCTCTCTTCCCTCCCACTCACTGCCTATTTAAACCACCCATTACCCCTGGTTTTGGGGGTTACGAATTCATACAATCCAGCTCTCTTACAGCCCTTAAAACCGTTCACCACTTTCTCTCTCTACAAAACCACTCACTCCCCATCTAAACCACTTACAAAAACCATCTTTTAGGCTTCAAATTGGGCCTTTGTTCATCAATCAATCTGATACATTGTCTCATCTACCCAGAATACCAACCAAACGTCCATAATCATCTACCATCAAACCCAAAATCAAGTTCAAGCTATAATCCTTTTCAAAAGGTAGTTAAACATGTGATATATTCACTGTTTTGATCCCTCTGAGGAAGACCAGTGAGTTCAAACAAGTTCTTTATACTTGCATTGAACTCACAAAGGTCTAAAAGTTGTTTAAAAACACTTTTGAAATCTGCAGTTACAGTAGGGGTTGAGCGCTCAAGCCTCCGACCTCGAGCGCTCAATCCCAACTCTGGACAGTCTCTTGTTTTGTTAGTTTTTGCGTTCCCATTTGGCTTTGATCGTCATTAAAAAGTCAGATATGTTTATATTACTTTCAGAACAGTTCATTTTCACCTAAAAAGGTGCGTGCATGAGTGTTGATCATCTACTTCATGATGATCAAACATCAAAACCTTTGAAAATCTTATATTTGAGTGCAAAACAGTGACTGTCCAACCTCATAAATCGTTATTTTATGTATTTATGATCCTGAGGAAGTATCAAAAGCTTGCTTGAAGGTCAAAAACCAGAAAGCCAGGTGGTCAAAAACCAGAAAGCCAGGTTATGGGTTGAGCGCTCAAGGTCGTGCACTTGAGCGCTCAATCTATTCTTGAGCAGTTTGATATTTATGTCTTGTTCTTGTAGAGTATCGCCGTAAATTAACTATAAGGTGTGTGTGAGTTGTTATTACTATGCTTATGATCTGAATCCCTCTCTCTCTTCCATTTACAAACATTTCCTTTATTAATTTGTGGTGATTCTCCTCTTTTCATCATTCTTTAAGAGTTCAAGCTACCTGTTTTCACTTGATTCTCCATGAAAAATGTTCTATTAATGTTTGATCTTGTAAAGAATGAGAAAAGAAGCTGTAAACAGGGGTCAAACTCACAGAAACCAGAAACTGGTTTGAGCGCTCAATCCATGAGCCTTGAGCGCTCAAACTGGTTTGGAAGCAGTTTTGATTTTAACATCATCTGGTGATTTTTGAAGTGAAATGGCGTTTGTTTAATGTTTCTGAGGTGGTCAAGAGTCTTGAAACCTCATTAATCATGAAAAACCAGTAAGGAAAAATGCATGAGAGGAATGAGGATTGAGCGCTCAAGCCATCACCCTTGAGCGCTCAATCCCTATTCTGGGATCCAGGTTGTAAATCAGTCTCTTATGTGCTATGTTCATAATCTCCTGCAATTGCTGTACAGTTTCTGTGATTTCTTATTCTTGAAAATACTTGTAGTGATTTCCTTTATTGTAGCCATCATCACCCATGTAGATCACGTGCACAAGCATCCACCGTAGAATCGTATCTCCTGTATATATTGTTGTTACGTGATTCCTATCCCCGATTCCCTATTTTGATGGATAAATCGAATTTCAAACATTTTCAAAATCCCACAAAATGTCGAGTAGAGACCGGTTCATGGACCGGGAGAGAGGGGTGCCGTAAAACCCTTCCCCTCTCGTAACCAAACCCCCGAACCTGAGAAATCTTTGGTTCTGCCATGACTAGTAAAATCTTTTTCAATGGGCAAATGAGTCATTTTTAATCGGTTTCTCGGGTTCGGACCTCAAATCCGGGTGGCGACTCTAACAATCACAATCTTTTCAAATGCAAAACCGAACCATTCCGGTGGGCCGTCCACAAGTACTCAAACAACTAATACTACTACCACCGCTATGATTAAATCCAATTTCTAAAACCTCATCCCCCAAGCAACTACTACCACCAAATCCAACAGCCCACCCACAATACTATTACTACTACCCTTACTACTGCTGGCAGAACCATTAACTTCAACTTTAGTACTCAAACAACTACCACTACTTTGATTAAATCCAATTTCCACAACCTCATCCCCCAAACAACTACTATCCAAAGAATTGAAAACTATAACTCGAAATACTCAAATACCATAACAGCAAGCTAAATCAAACATTACCTCCATGCTCTCATTGTTGTCCAAAAGACAAAGTTCATTGTCTTTCAATGTGTAAAACAGCTGCATGTCATCACCTCTCAATTTGCGAAACTTCAAGCACAATTTCTGAACCAAATCCTCATACAGCGACGCCCGACAACACTTTATAACAGCAGTATGCGAACCGTATTTGCACAACAAGATGACTGAATCCACCTCAACAGACATCGCCTAAACAAGCCAAACAAAGAAAAAAAATTAACAACGTGACTAAAACAACCTGCTATCAACAGTCCACTCCATCAGTTATACTTGATACACAATTCACATCCCCAATAAGACACAATTCACATAACTTACAATCCATGTATTCACAACTCCAAGCAGCTCTTATGCATAATCAACACAACTATAACAAACAATTCACACCAGCTATTATGCAAAACAAACACCACGAAATATACAATGCACCAAACCCTCTGGGTCTTCCTTCGGTAATTTACGTAATTATGCATAATCCACATAACAATGGTCATAGCTACACTGAATAAGCAATCCAGTGCCTCCCAGATCAAATCAACCAAGCTTTTATGCACTATTCACACCGCAAGATATACATCACAACACTAAAATTCACACAACCTACTATACATAATTTGAATCCCCTGTAAAACAAAACTAACACAGCCTAATATGCACAATTCACACAAGCTCTTAATACAATTCACACCCTGAAACAAACAATTCACAAAACCAATCAACCAATTCACAAAACCAATCAACCAATCCTAATTCCTCCTAACTCGACCTCAAATACTAATACCAACATTAATTAACCCCAAATCATTAAGTGATGCACAATTCACATCAACTTATTAGCCTCACACGCAAAAATTCGATACAATTACACAAAACTCACAAGATCTTCTGCAACATAAACACCACTAGAAAAAACAAATCTCAGAATCTGTTAACCGAACACAATGCTACAATCCTAAGCTGGTTTTCATCCTCAATCGACCCCAAAAGTGCAGTACTTTCACCAATAATCAAAACACAATAGTCTTTAAGCTCAACTCCATCGTTAATGGAACTCAAAAACACTTTCAGCACCACATTGCTACCACATTATGTTCGTTTTCATCCTTAATCGACCTTAGGAGTGCAGTCCTTTCACCAATAAACAAAACAGCATAACAAAATGAAAACACGTTCGTCATTGAGCTCAATTTCATCATTAATCGAACTCAACAACACTTTCAGCATCAATCAAAACAACATAACAAAACAAAAACAATGTTTAATACTCGTGTGTTCAAAGCTCACCATTCAACAAGATCGACAAAAATCAATTTGATTTTACGCAACTTTTACTTGCAATCGTCACTTGCTCGCCATTCCCAAAATCGCCGTCGTCCGTCACACTCATCACAAAAGATCAATTACAGTATGCGTGTTACTTGATCGACGAAAATCAATCTGATGTTACGCAACTTCTCCTTCCAATCGTCACTTGCTCACCATTCCCAGAATCACCGTCGTCCGTCACACTCGTCTCAAAAGATCCATTACAGTATGCGTGTCAACCGAATTCAATCGTTAATTGTACATATATATGTTTATTGGAGGGGCAAAATAGTAAAAGCCCCTACAACGAAGGGCATGTACGGGATACCTTGACAAAACTGGGTCTATAAGGATCCAAACACAAAAAATAGGACCGGCCTATAATTTCCTGAAAAATAAAAGAGCAAAAGAAATTGGGGATTCCCAAAAACACGACCTAACCCCTTTTGCCTCTGCCAAAAAACTCTCCCACAATCAACTCACTATTTCACTTTCTCGGAAGTAATTGGAATTTGGAATGTGGAATGATGAGATTATCTCTGATACTTTGGAAGGGACGGAACTAACCCATTGAAATTGAATACTCTCTCTCGCGCTATTCGGCAATCAGAAGGTATTGCAAAGAAGACTAGTTACTCCACTCAAAAGGTAATCTTCTTTACTCTTTTTTAAAAACTTGGTTCAATAGTTTATGCATTGTGAATAATGTTTTAAATTTAGGGTAAATTGCTTAAAAATGGAGGCAGGGCAAGTAATGGCAAATGCATGGTGTACTTTTACTGAAATTGCTCAATACATGAAAAGGAAAATTTTAATTGCACATAAATGGAACCCATTATTCTATGGACCAATATACCCTCGAAAGAAAAGGGATCCCCTAAACCAACCCCTCCCTGACTCTCCATTCTCTGTCAAACACTCAAACGTAAAAAAGAGGGGGAAAGATAGGGAAACGGCACATAGAAGAACAGACGACAGAGAGAAGAAGAGAGGCAAACCCTAGATCTGAACCATCTCTCCCCTACCCTCTCACTCTCGTCGTCTTCTCCTACTCTCTCTCTCTCTCTCTCTCTCTCTCTCTCTCTCTCTCTCTCTCTACCAAAAGAAGCAAGGCATACCAGGAGATCAATGGGATCAACCATACTCGTATAGCAAAGCAACAGGTACGAAAACAAGTCAAGATTTTCAATGGGTTTGTTCGGTTCATATATGGTCAGTCGATTTTTGGGTTTCTATCCCACTTATCTGACATTTTGTTCTGCAAATTTGTGCAAACCTCAATTTATTGTTGACCCTAGATCTGAGAATTTCATGATGAACACAAGGCTTGAATGTTTGAAATTTTATGTTTTTAGTTTGAAACATGATAGTTAGTTACAAGGCTGAGTTGTAGGAATCAAACAATGGTGTTCCTTAGAAGTGAATGTAATTAGTTCAGTAATGGATGAAATAGAGTTTGTTTCATCAAATATTCTCACCATTGCACCCTTGCTTCTAGTTTGTTTAACCTGTCATGGACAAGTATTTCACTCCTCTAATGTTTGATTTCACCATACTTGGTCGAAATGGGGTTGGCTTGTGTCGTCAAGACAAAGTTGCTGGAATCACTTGTTGACCACACCCTTGTTTCACTTGTGATGCGTCCTGAATGGATAATTGTTGCAGTCCTCAACAAAATTATTGGATCAATGTTGCATGTTTTTGACACTCTAAAAACTTTGTTAGTTTGTCTCGACTATACCAGTCCTCAAATTTCTAAAAATATTCGTTTTCGTAGAACTTTCTTTACGTCTCAAATTTGTTATAAGTGGTCATATGGTACTCATATCAAGAATTTTGGACTCATTGTATTAAAATTCTAAGGAATTAGTTTACGGGGGAACTTTTGAAACGATAATCGTAGTTGAACAAAAGTTGGTTGAAGGTGGTTTGTTGGTGGATAGTTGGACTAACAATGAACGTTTTCAAAGGATATGTCATCGGGTTCTGTTAGTTCAAGTGGTGGTAGGTGGTGGCGGCCGAAGTGCCATTGAGGTGATCAAGCCGTTCTTAAGCCTTCTAGAACTGAGGAAAATCCTGGACGGAGGTTTTTTAGTTGTCAAAAATATCCGGTAAGTGCCTAAAATTTTGTTGAATTGGTTGAATTGATAAGTGTAGTGGCTTAGCATAATTTCATTCTATCATTGTAGGATCCAAAATCGTGCGAATTCTTTGAATGGTTTGATGATGAGAAGATAGTCAATTTAGAGAGGGAGATTAAGTTCTTGAAGGAGAAGACCACCTTGTTGGAGGAGAAGGCAAGCTTGTGGGAGGATAAGGCAAAGGTGTTTCAGAACAAGTACGAGGAGTGTGAGAAGAACAATGCAAAAGAGATTGCCAACATGACTCGACTCTATGAATTGAAGATTAAGGAGGCAAGGAGGATGGAAAAAAAATATTGGGTTACCTTGTTGGTTGCATTGATGGTGCTTGTTGGTGCTTGTGTGGTATTTGGAATAGTTAGCCATGGTTTAGGTAGGAGGGTTTCGCATTTCGCACTACCTTGTTGACTTATGTAGTTGATATATGATAGGATGGTAGGCTTGACTTATGAAGTAGTTGTCGATGTATTTTGTAAACAAGCGACGGATACATTTGGTGGATGTATTTTGTTAATGTATTCGTAGGGCATGCAAACAATTTCATGTATGCTAATTTGATATTATGAATGTTATGACATCTATGTACTATGTACTTTGAATTTGTTCTATCTTTGTTTAATGTATTTAATGTAATTTACTGAATATTGCACTCCTCCTCCACCTTTGTTGAACTCTTTATGGAGAACTGTTGCACTCCTCAACAACAGCTTTGCACCCATGTTCCACATTTTTTACTCAAGTCAAACTTTATGGAAATATTTTTACTAAGTATTGCACTTGCACTGTCCCTCCACTTTTATTGAACTCTTCGTGGAGGGATGTTGCACTCCTCAACAATTGGTTTGCACTCATGTTGCAAGTTTTTTACTCGTCAGTCTATGGAAATATTTTACAATTGCATTGTTCCTCCGCATTTGTTGAACCCTTCATGGAGAGATGTTGCACTCCTCAAAAATTGGTTAGCACCCATGTTGCAAGTTTTTTAATGTGAAAAAATTTTACAATTGCACTGTTCCTCCACATTTGTTGAACTCTTTATGGAGAATTGTTGCACTCCTCAATAAAACTACTTTGCACGTATGCTGAACTCTGAATGGTGATTATTACCTTTGATTTTGGATTACCGTTGCATGTCTTGTTTTTTATTTCTAAGTTCTATAAATGCGTTGGATTATCATTGTTTACTCCTATGTTAATTGCTTTGTTATACACTAAATATACATCTAACGTCTTAGTAGGTATGGCGAATGCCGATAAGAAGATATTGAATTGTTTTTGCTATTGGGGTGGCGAACGGATAGTTAACACCAACGGCACGTTCTTGTACAAGGGTGGAATATGTGCAGCTGTTGTAATTGAAGATGGTATCTCTTTGAATGAATTATTTGAAACGGTTTGTGATGCCCTCAAGACGAGTGTGGAGGATAATTTTTTTTCTACAACACCAAAAGGGACAAGACAAAGCATATTATATTGAATGACAAAAAAGTGGTTACAATGTTGTTCCGCTTGAACGAAGACAAAGTCGACGTGTTTGTCGAGGAGACGGGACGCACTCATGACCCTCACCCTCTGTCGGACATTATTCCGTTGGCCAGGTATCATAAGATGATTTATGTAATTGAAGTTATCATGTGTTTGACTTGTCGAATTCAGTTAACTAATGGCATTGAATTGTTTGAATTTATATGTTTTGTAGAGATTCCAATGTGATTGACAACAATGCTACCTCTATTGTTGGAGGAACAACGACAACTTCTAGTTCCATGTCTATTGGAAGTGCTTGTACCCAAGAGATGGGTTTGGTGTCGTACTTGCCGGAGAATGCAAATGAGGTATTGTGGGGAAAAGGTCAATTGTTTGAGAGTCCTGACCTTTTCAAGCAAGCAGTCACCATCTTTGCGGCCTTGAACAAATTTTCATTCAAGTACTTGGACAATAGTAGATCCTACTACCGAATAGTGTGTGTCGTTAAGGGTTGTCCGTGGAAGGTAACGGCAAAGTCTGACGGTGAGTGTGATCTAGTCCGTGTGATTGTGTTGAATAATGAACATGTGCATAGCGCATTAGATGGAACAACTTATAAGCCGACTATTCGTACTAAGCAAGTTGGGTTGATTTTCAAAAATAAGATTTTGGACAAGCCCCAATTTCTCCCGAGGGATATTTGCAAGGAGTTTGAGGTTGCCTTGGGGTGTCATTTGACATACAATCAAGGATGGAGGGCAAAGGAGCGGGCTAAGGAAGCCATCAACGGTCCTCCTTTGGCTTCTTTCCACCTAGTACTATGGATGTGTCGGCGGCTTGTGGAATCCATCACAAACACTATTGCAAAATGGACGTCAACAGATGAAGGCAAGTTCAAGCAACTTTTTGTTTCTTATGGTTGCTCCATTGCCGGGTTCAACAGAGGTTGCAGGCCGGTGCTAAAATTGGATGCTTGTTTCTTGACTGGATACTATAGGGGTCATTATCTCTTGGCAAGTGCGCACGATGCCGACGATGGATTGTACCCACTGGCATATGCCATTGTGTCCAGTGAGAATGACGAGGATTGATTGTGGTTTCTGGAAAATCTCAAAGAAGTTGTCGGTGGACGTCAGGTTGTATTGGTGACTGACCGAAATACTTCGTTGCTCAACGGTATCATTAAGGTGTTCGGGGGGGGGGGGGGGGGGGGGAGTGTAATGCGTGGTGTCTTCGGCATCAAAAGGAGAACTTCAACACGTTTGTTAGTAGCAAGGGCCTGGAAAATGAAAGACGAAAGGAGGCTTTGAAGGTGTTTACTGATATTGCATATGCAAGGACCGAAGTTATATACAAAGATGTCTGCATTTCATCCAGATCTGGCAAAGTGGGTGGAAGACAGCAACCCAAAACACTGGGCGAATGCTTATTTCCCTTTCAAAAGGTTGGACAAGATGTACACTAATCTGGCTGAATGTTTCAACAATTGGATACTGCCGCTGAGGGAATTGGACATCCTCCAATTTATGATTGGACATGTCAACAAGGTGACTGATTTGTTAGTACGTAAGAAGGCCGCGGTTCTTTCATGGAAATTGCCTGTTGGTCCCAATATTGAGAAGGACATTAAGAAAGCCCAAATGGTTGCACGAAAATATATGCATCGGGCTACCTCGCCGACTGAGTTCACGGTATGGAATACAGAGAGGAAGAGTTTTGCGGTAAGGCTCACCCACCCCAAGACGTGTAGTTGTCTTGCTTGGCAGATGTCTGGAGTCCCGTGTGGGCATGCTTGTCGGGCTATCATAAACTCGGGTTTTTCTATCTACGATATGGTCGACCCAATGATGACAAAGGATATGCAAATAGTGATATATGACAATTCCATGTCCCCTGTGCCGTTGCATGACATGCCTCCGATATCATCATTAAAGCCGAACTGCATGACTGTTGAGGGTGTTGCTTGTACGGACCCTGCATTAAATCCCCCCGCCGTAAGAAGACAGGCAGGACGACCAAGGAAGAGGAGGATTGAGTCGCAGACACAAGAGAAGGCCACAGTGACTTGCAGCCATTGTCGTGAGGCAGGGCACAACCGTAGCACATGCCAATCTGCTATACCGGGGTGAAGCGTACTGACATTTGGAGTACTGTCGCTGATTCCGGTATGTGTCGGGGGTCTCTCTCTCTTCTGTGGTGCCTATTTTTGCAAGTGATGTTTTACTGAAAAGGGATCATGCATTAGTTTAATGGAATCTATTGTCTGCTTTTTAAATTGTTGTTGAATGATGACCATTTCGAACACTTCGTTAAATCTATTGATTGCTTCATTTTTCTTAGTTTTTTACACACAACGGAGATGCATATGATTGGCACAATAATCTGATGAAGACCCTCCAGTAGCATCCCTTGTGGACCCTTCAAACATTGTTGGTTAAGTTTTTTGACTGAGATTTTGCATATTTCACCTCACCTTGTTTCACTTTGCACCCTTGCTTAACAATATTGCACCTTACAGAAAAAAGCATTGCACGGTGACTGCAAGTAAAAAATTTGCACACTAGTAGTATGGAATTTATTTACAGTTTCTTCAGATGAATTTATTGTTTATATCTTTATCTTTTTCTTGTATACCATTTTGGTTTTTTTAATTTATTTTATTTTATTATCATCCGTTATTACTCATGCACAAAGAAATGAAATTGACAATGTTGGAGCAGTGTCTAATATATGTTTTCATTGGTTCTACCAGGTATTTCGTTTGCGGTGGATCCTCTAGTTCTCTTGCTGTGGACACACCTCTCTATCTATCTCACTTAGGCATTTGGGCCGTAGTACTATTGGAACACTCTGTTGGAAAATATCAAATTTGCTATTAGATATTTGTATTGCTATTACTTTGAGACGCACGGCGTCGGGGTAGTCCATAAAGTAAGGAAACCTTGTCAATTTTTTTTAATTTTTTTTTGTAAGGTGAAATCTTTTTAGGTCGCCTATTTTTTTTAACATTACGTAAAGTTTGGCTTTTGCTCACCTTTGCAAATAGTGCAAGAAAATAGACAAACCTGTACTAATCACAAGTGCATGTCATTGTCATTGACTTGTTAATAATCAATGCAGGAGTGCACTATATACTCAACTCCATATACTTGTTAATATTGAAATATAAGTTAGTAATCAATGACAATACCGAACTCCATATACTGAATGAATTATAACAAACATAGTTAATTACTAGTACAACAGCCACCACACGAATTTAGAAAGTCCAATATAGGCCGGATGAAGCTGTTGACTCAATGCGTCGCCCTTTTTCTGAAAACGTAGGCGATCCTTCTGCCATATCCTCTACGGCTTATTTTTACATTCAGCTCTTCATCCCCAATCATGTTCATATCCACATTAAAAAATGGGACCTTATCGAGCAACCAAACATATCCGCTCGGTTGGCAGTCTACTTGACTATGTCTAATGAACCCCAACTCCCTCAAGTAGTCCGGATGGCTATCAATGGTATCCGAGGCCTCCACAACCATAATTACCCCCACATCCACCATACCAACCGCCGTACGCAAGTCGTCATCAATTTTTGGGTACATACCGCAGCAATAAACTACGACATTAAACCCTCCAAAATTAGAAACCGGTAGAACATCATCATTGTTCAGACCCAATATGCGGCGAATTT
Source organism: Vaccinium vitis-idaea (assembly GCA_963854785.1). NCBI lineage: Eukaryota > Viridiplantae > Streptophyta > Magnoliopsida > Ericales > Ericaceae > Vaccinium > Vaccinium vitis-idaea. The sequence continues at coordinate 17,721,395 of OY978225.1, read as the reverse complement.
GATGCTCGCGTTCTTCTGTCGTACCTTCCGCCTCCATTCTAACTGGGTGCCACCGCGGGTTCCAATTTGGTGCCATTTTCAAATTCAAAGAAATTTGTTGGACTTTAAAGTCGACATGAACTATGTAGCAACCACCGACGCTCACCAACGGCTTAACTTCGAATGGCTCTCCTGGATTAACACGTCCATAGACCACGAAAGATAACATACTTGCTATTGAGAGGTTTTTTGACAAAATCTTGAAGACTGAAGATAAAACATACTGGATGGCTTTTGTGAGGTGAAGAGAAGATAAAACATATATTTATACCATTTTCCTGCTTCATATTTCTATTAAAAAATGTGCATCATGGGAAAGATATTATCGCTATTGCACTGTTCCTGATACAAGATTGCACCATTCATGGAACGCGGTTGCACGATTTAGAAACATAATTGCACCGTACTAGGTCCAAAGGGGATTTCAGTGTGGTCAAGTCACACTGCAAGGGAATATATTCTCCACATTGCAGTTTTCCTCATTTAAGTTGCACCCTTCATGAAACTTGGTTGCACTCTTCAAAAAACTAATTGCACTATAGCAGGTTCAAACGGGATTGTAGTGTGTGGTCAAGTCACATTGCAGGGGAATATATTCTCCCTCTTGCACTTTTCCTCATTTAAGTTGCACCATTCATGAAACTTTCTTGCACTCTTCAGAAAACTCATTGCACCCTAGTAGGTTAGGTTCAAAAGGGATAGCAGTGTGTGGTCAAGTCACACTGTAGGGGAATATATTCTCCTCATTGCACTTTTCCTCATTTAAGTTGCACCCTTCATGAAACTTGGTTGCACTCTTCAGAAAACTAATTGCACTATAGTAGGTTCAAATGGGATTGCAGTGTGTGGTCAAGTCACACTGCAGGGGAATATATTCTCCTGATTGCACTCTTCCTGATCCAAGGTTGCACGTTTCATGTAATGTGGTTGCACAACGCAGAAACAATAATTGCACCAAAAAATTAATTGCACCCTACCAGGTCCAAACGAGGTTGCAGTGTGTCATCAAGTCACACTGCAAAGGGGAAGAGTTTGTCGGGTGCAATAACGCTTTTGCAGGGTGCAACGAGACTCAACAAAAGGGGCAATCTAAACTTATGAACGGTGCAAGGTGGAGAATATATTCGACTTTGACCATACAGCTTTCCAAATAGAAAAATTGCCCTGGTAAATAAATGCCATTGCACTTGCACACTATAAATGAAGGAGGTACCAATGCTTGTTGGTTGGATAACTCATTTTGGAAGTTAGTTTAAGCGAAGAAAGAAATGAACAGAGACGACCCTAAATGGAAAGGAAAGGGCATCGCTGAAAGCACTTCTGACGGTCCACGAAAATGTAGGCATTTAATTCCACGTAGGCATTTAATTCCAAGGCCGGCTGGTCTTGTGCAGTTGGCATTGGAAAAAAGAGAGGATGGAGAGGGTGTGTTGGAAATGAACACACAAGAAGCAATACATAGAGCCATTACTATTGCAAGTGAGGACACCGCATTCGTTGAAAACAATGTCTGGTTAACTGTCATGCATGGTGGATACATGTTTGAGCCGGGATACACAAATTTGGCGACTGTGAATAAAATGCCTAACTTGCAGCGGGTCAAACTCGTAAGTTGTTGTATGAAGTATATATCTTTATCTTTTTTTGTGCGTCTATGATAAATTCGTTAAAGAATGACAATCAATACTTATTGTTGTTCAGGTTGTTGCGTTGGTAAAATCATGTGTGTGCGATGCACTACGTGGAGTTATGCTCGAGTTGAAGGTGAGTATGTTTTTCTTCACATCATTTGGAAGAACCGAAGTTAAATTTGGTCGTGTTTGATTGTTAAACCAGGATCCACAGGATCGATTCGGGGAACTGTGAGTGAGAAGGCAGCAAAAGTGTATCAACGGATGCTTAAGGCCGGTGTGTGCGTCTTACTAAGATAGATTGTGTTGTGGGGACCAGAAAAAACCTCCTACTTAAATATCACAAGTGCAAACATTGAAGCCATGTATCAAAATTGAAATGGTGTAGTCCCACGTATGCATCATATCCAGAAGTTTGTTATTATTCGGATATTGAAGTCAGTTTAAGGTATTTGCAAGGTTGGTATTCCTGTATTGTAAGTGTCTCTATGTAATAGTAAGGGTTTATGAAGTGTGTGCGCTTACAAGGTTGCTTCTCAGTTTAAACACACCACATAATTTGAGTATAATTAGTCTATTATCAAATTTTCCCAAAAAATAATAATTGGAGTTTCACTTAAGATTTATTCTTTTGCAACTTCAGTGCACGTTTACACATTTGTCGGCTTTTTTTTCTTTTACTTATGTAAGTACCTTTTAAGTTAAAAAGTACTTGTAAAAAAAATATTTGAAGCTAAAGACTACTCAAATAGGCCTGATTTATGACCAGGATTTAATTTCCAATAACCATTTTTTTAAACCAAAAACCATTTTTAAGTGTTTAGAACGGAAGCAAGTCAATAAACCAAAAAGTACTCTTGGGCTGATTTTTGGAACTACCAGTGGATAGCCTTCACAGAGCTCGATGGAAGAAAAACGATTCATGTAGTAACCCCAATTCATTGAAACACAAGTCTCGGTTTGGTTTGGTTTGGTTTTTGCCAGCACAAGGGACTAATAAAAATCATGTCTGCCAACGAGTAGAATGATGTTTGTTGCGTTGAAAAATGAGTAGAAATTCGATAATTGGTAAGTAACTAAATTCCCATCATTTTCCATAACAAATTTCAATCCAAACATACCCCTAATGTTATACTCCATTCTTCATCATTCAATACACTACATCAGTATGCCTGATTTCAAGTCTTCAAATCAAAACGGTAAGGTCATAGCTAACAAGAGATTACAGTCACCAAATATTTGGTAAAGTTAGATATCTGGTAATCCTGCAAGGTTCATTGCCTGTTGTCAAATATTTACAGTCATCAAAACGGAAACCTCCTGCAGGTTAAGCAAGCAAACGGCAAAACTTAGATATCTGATAATCCTCAATCCTCTCATTACAATCCAAGCAGTATTAAAGGAGACATCCTTAAGCCGATGCAGCAAAAGAGGACGACAAGATCTTGATTCAATAGGAAACCTAGAAATTACATGAAACCAAAACGAGCCAGTGCTTAAATTTACACACCTCAAACGGCAAAACATGTACCCATTTACAAACACCAATAAAGAAAAAGAAAATAAAGAACAAAGTTCAAAGCTTAAAATAACCCAAATTGGCAGTGACTCCATAAAGCAAACAAGAAAATCGAATCAAATTGTTCAAATTCAAAGTAAACCCAGAAAACTGCATGTACCTTTGACTTGACAAATCCCAGATGCAGGACTAAGTTTAATGACAAAAAAAGAAAAGGGAAAGCAAAAGGAGCAGACAAACGTGACCATATGACAAATAAATGAGCAAATAAACGAAAGAAGAAACATATAGTTACTTAATCATCGGAGTTTGACTCGGGCCATCACCTATTTAAGCACATCACCTAACTAGGTTGCAGCAAAATACCTGTTAGAGGACAACACAAACAGCTTCACACTATCAGCATATGAAGTAGTCAATCTCGTAGATAAAATAAGCTCTAATTGACTCTTTCAATTCTTGAAGTTCTGATATATCCCTATCCGCTTGTGCAAACTTGCTATTACATCAAAGTTAGATCAACAAAATCAAGTTCCAAAATATTTATCCTATGAGATAGAACCATTACTTACATAGGTGATGTGCTTAAATATGGTCCAAAAATGAAATTTTACTAGGCATTATGCCCATCCAAATTCGAAACTAACAAAGAGTAAATCCTTCAAACCTAACAATGCAACATCAACGAAACGAAATAAATATGCATCTAAACTTACTTGTGATTGCTGAGGTGATCATCAGTTAATTGCAGCCAGTACGGAGTCCCGTTGTTCATTCCTCTCGTCCATAAAGAGTGAATACAATATCCTTCTCCTAATATTATTCATATTATCACTCTCCAATTTTGCAGAGACCATTCGTCCCTTCCACAACTCCATGAATTTGATGAGATAAATGCCACAGTCATGGCTAAGCATGTAATAAAAAAAAGAAACCATATAATTGAATAGACAAATTAGATAGCGATTTCGGAGACAAGTCTGGCTTCGTAAAACAAGTTCATTATTCTAACGTTCACTCACCCGTTGTCTTGTTGTGGAACCTTTGGATATACAAATTCATACTCGTTTGCAGTATGCCTCGGCACCCCTTGACCATCGTTCAGTAGTGCGAACAAGTTATTCCACTAGAACCATTAAAGGCAACAAATTAAGAGATAGACAAACCAAATTGTGATAAATGGTACAGACATGAAAAAAAAATTACAAATAAAGGTTTATGGATGGGGGGTTATGTTACAATTGTCTCGATTGTGGACCATCGATCAGTTAAGTCAGCCGGCTTCATTGAGTCCAAAACCTCTACCTGTAAATCAACAACGTTTACCGCCACACAAAACCAGTGACCAGTCTCACCATCTCCTAAAAGTACAGGTAGTATAAGCTGCAATATTATCGATCATGGAAATCATGACTTAGTATGACAACTGCAATAAAATGGAAAAGATGAAATGTGAGGCCCAAGTAATGTACCATGCTGCATTTGTGTATGTCATAATGAACTTTATTGACATCACAGGCATCCCTCATATAGGTATTAAAGTTTAAATGATTGCCCTTAACAAGATTTATCTACAAGTAAAGTTCAAAAGAAGACAAATTATGTTTACTTGTTGAGATAGTTCCATGTTATGTTGCATCTACCGTAGCAAACAACGTACCGCGAAATCAGGATGGAAAATGTGGCGCTTCGGTTGCGACTTTCCTTCTTCCATGTGATGAAGTTCATCCATCATTATCAAGTCCCTTACAGTATGGATAACCTGTTTGTGGTTGGAATGAGATGTCATTATGTTTGTACCATAAATAATACCAAATTCTCTTGACAAATCGATAACTTACAAGCTTTGACACAAGGCCCCTTGGCTTGAACGAGCGGTGCACATCGTTGAAATTCAACGGCCATTTTGCACCCACAATTTTTATACACGTCTCACTACATCAAATAAGTTGTCTCGAACATGTGTGAGGATATGGCTTTAAATAACTTGTTAACCTCAATAAGAAGCATAAAGGTGGAGTCCTTACTCGGCGCTAGTAGGTCCGTCTGCCTTCGGCTTCGAAATTAGAAAGTCAACAATCTTCTTTTGCTCAGGTGTCATCTTCTGTACTTTGAATGGTGGGGGTGCAAGGTAAGGAGCTGCAGTAGATCCATCCCCTTTTGCGCGTCTATGGTATCCTTGCACTTGTTTTTCACCCGGAGTTTGTGCTTCAAGATGCCCTTCTATAGGGGTCACTTCTTTATCACCATGAGTATGCGCAGTTTCATCCAAGAAATTTGTGTCATCGACACCTTTTTCTCCTCGATCTGTAAATGGTATTTCCTGCAAATGAAAATCTACTCGCTGAACATTGTTAAGTGTTTAGATGCTACTGTAGAACCAGATTTTAAGGTCGGAGTGTTTTGTTTTTAAGGGACAGTTGTAAACCAATATCAAAGGAATTAGGAGAATAAACCTCCCATAAAACTATAAATAGCACTTTCATAAGTTTGTAACATACAGGCATTTCATCAACTTGACCTTCTTTGGGGGTGACATCTTTATCACGGGGACTTTGGTTGTCATTTGTGAAATCGACGACATCCACCATTTTTTGTCCACCAGCTTCCTGATTTGTAAAAGTGAGGGTATTTGTCCACTAGCTTCCTGATTTGTAAAAGTGAGGGTATTTGTGAAGTCGACGACATCCACCTTTTGTGTGGGACACAAGAAACATCCCAAAGCAAACAACATGTAAGCCCTCTGGAATTTGTCATCAGATTTTTTCTTCAACACCACATCTCGCAACGCGCTCAATTTTATACCTTTAAATTCCTTAAAGTACTCGTTCATCTGTCTCTGTGTATGCCTTCACACACATTCGGCACGGGTATATCTGCAATCGGTAATCCTGAAACCCTCGCGACATCTTCCTCTGTTATAGGGCAGACACGCCCATTCTTAAATTCCAAGGTTTGGTTGTCGGGATTAAAGCGGTCGGCCAACTTCATGATAAAATCTCTATGCAGAGTTGCACATTTCAACTCTACAAGTTTGTGGAATGGATTACACTTCTTCAGTGCTTTCCTTTGTGATTGCGTCAATTGGGAATTCAACTCCACAACTTGTTTTGGAGAACAACGAGTTGGCATGTTTTCGTACAAAACAGTGTCAGCAATCACGACAATAAGGGACTACAAAACACGTATGAAAGAGTTGGCATGTTTTCGTACCTGCACTTGTTTACTGTCCGTCTTCATCTTCCTTGGACGAGGGGGAAGTTTCTTGCGCTCTTCGGCTGCCCTTTTGCCATAATTTTTTTTCCAATTCGGTACTTTATCTTGCCAAACTTCCCGAGCCCTGTAGATCAACTATTTAGACAAAGGAGAAAAAGTGAGTTACCTAAAGTACAAATAAATGCTACACAAGACTAATGTCAAGATTACGAAATAAATATCATGATTACCACTTCCGGACAGGGGAAGAGCTTCACATATTCTAGTTCCCCCATGGCTTGCTTGACATCCCCATCCAAAATCCTTCCTGCATTAAATCAAAAGTCAGGAATTACAAATATGCAATTATGCAATACTAATTATCCATTATCATATGGGAGTTAAATTTTGTTTATGTACTCACATAAAAATAGGAAAACCATTGTCATTATAGTCCTCATCGGAAGACTCCTCATCGGGTTCGGAATTTCGTGGACGCTTTTGTGGACGACCGTCGAGGTCCAATTCTACGGCATTTTCTGAAGGGCCGGCCTCATTGGGTACAGGTTCTTCATTTTCTGACAACCGTCATGACTTTAGTTCAACTCTCTGAGCGTTTGCCTTAGAAAATGGCATGATTACCTACAATCAAAGGATTAAACTTTTAGAATATAACAACACATGCGCTTAATCACACCGTTTAACTAGTCACACACAATAGAGATCACAATGGCCACGTTATGATCTTATATATCCCAAATTTTCAGCTATAAACATACTTTAATGCGTAGTATAGTAGAAAAAAAAAATAGAAGCAGATTCTTGTCCAAAGAAGTGACAAGTTTTCATATGTAGTATAGTAGTACTTGTCCAAAAAAACATGACAAAGTCCAATAATCTAAGTATCCAATGAGAAATAAAAATGTGGTTAAGGACACACACCGCTTTGACTGTGACAGCTAATACGTAGATATCAGATCATAACAATCAATATTGAGCAAATCCATACAAACTAACTCCAGTGGATAATTAACCATAATAATTCAAGAAATTTAACATGCATCTTTAAGTACAAAGAGCCGTAAAGAAAATACCACTATATATTTGACAGGAAAAGGGATAAACAATATGCATATCCACAAATCCATGGTTCATTGTGAAACAAAAGCCAAATATACATGACAATCATCCTTCCAATCTGAATTTTCCCTAAACACAAACAGGATGCATTCCAATATGGAACATAACGACTAGTAGACAAACTAGAACTTTATGGTACATAGACTAAAACCAACCCGGCCATATTTAGAACTAAACTCCTTTCACAAGCTGGGAAGTTATAACAATAGAGCTGAAATTGCATTTCCAAGAGATAATTGCAGTTTGCGTGTATTTAACTTCTGGGTATTTCTTTAGCACCTCAGGGAATGACAGTAGGACTAAATAGATGGTCACCCTAAACAAGTGTAGGCATTTAGAACTAATGCAACTGTGTTGACTACTTATTATCTTAATAACCGAAGTGGCGCAGGGGCTTTCAAACTGGAGTTAGAGTTGACGCTCCTAACAAGGTACACTCTGATAGAAGTTTTGGGCACAACAAGTATGAAACTGAAAGGGTGTGACAACATAAATGAGGCAAACTGAACTGATGGAAGAAATACATGGTAAGGAGAAATCATAGAACATCCCCGTACAAATACTAGTCATATAACTCTCTCAATTTACACAGAGCTATACTGACACAAACGGTGGGTGAGGCAGTTAACTTGGAATAAGGGCAGAAAGCATAGCCCAGTTAATTCTCTTTTGTTGGAGTTTTTATCCTAAAAACATAATACCACAATGTGGTTCCAATTTTGAATTCCCATTATATTCACAGAGACTCTTGAACTCATCAGCCGGAAAACAAAAGCAACCCTTATGGATCCCAAGGTGATGACATGTTAGAACCCTTCATTTCGTTTAGTTTCTAGTTAGGGATTATTAAGTTTGGGTTGAGAACCCAATGGATACATGCATGGTTAATCTCAAAATTTGGAATAACCACATTAAACAACTCAAAACCCTAGGATTTTTCAATCTGTCGACCTTAATCAAACAGTCAAGAGAGAGAGAGAGAGAGATACCTTAGTCAAAGTTGGAAGGTCTGCTTCCAAGCTCGTCGATCAGTTCAAAATCCCCAAACTTTGTCTTCGTGTTTCACCTCATCGCCTTTCTCTGTGGCTCGTCGCTCCGTGGAGTAATGGTAGCAAACCGAGAGACGGGGAGAGAGAGATCAGGCCAGTTGAGGGAGAGAGAGATAGACGGAGGGACAGACGGAAAGGAAGAGATCGCCAGAAAAGGGGGAAGGTGGGTTTCAAAAAAAATTGTTTTGTTTCAGAGGATGAGAGAACGTCATTTTGGGTTTTGGAAGGATTGGATGTTTTGTGTGGGAAATCTTACAAGTGAAGGGTATTTGGGTAAATTTCTATTTGCCTTTCCATGTATTTGCAAATGTTTTTCTCCTTCCCATGTTTTTCTAATTCCACAAAAGTACACCATGTATATGCAATAAGTTGCCCCTACCTCCAGTTTTAAGCAATTTCCCCTTAAATTTATTATTTGGCTTGGGGAAGTGGATTTGTTATTATATTTTGAATTTTGGACGTCTTTATTTCACTTAGGGTTTTAAATTTGGTACAAATTGATTATAAATTCTGGATGTCTTTATTTCTCTAGAGTTTTTAATTTGGTACAAATTGATTATTTTAGTGCACATTCTGAATTATATATACGCGGTACTGGCAGTTAGAGGGTGTTTGGGAGCCATTTTTTCACTTTTCATTTTCACATTTTTTAGTTTTGGATGTTTGGGAGACTTGGGCCAAAATGACTTCTCCTAAAATGAGTTTTCCATTTTAGACTTTAGAGAGGAGAAGTGAGAAAGAGGTGGTGAGGAGCTTCTCTACTTCTCATTTTTCACTTTTCTCATTTTCATTAACAAAAATACCCACAAAATTTATTTTGGACATATTTCCCAAACACTACTCCTGTTACAAAATGCATTCTGCACATTTCCCAAACACTTCTACCAAATTCAAAATACATTCTGACCATAATCTAAAAAATCAAAAAGCCAAAAAGTTGAAAATGAAAAGCTGAAAATGAGCCTCCCAAATACCTCCTTAATCATGAGCAAAAAGACAATTGACTCGTTCTTTAAGAAAAGAGGTCCACAAAATGTTGATGATGGTACAAGCGCAGAACCTTCAATGCATATTGATGGAAGTGGAACTTCGACACATGAACCGGAACATCGTCCTCCTAAAAGTCCTAGAGTTGAATTGCAAGAATTTGATATATCATCTTTGATAAGGGATCCGGGGTTGAGAGATCCAATATGGAAGGTACCACAACCCCAGCGTGATGAGGTTCGTCAAGCTTATCTCAATTTTGGACCATACCAACCTCAACTTTCGAAAGGCCAACAAAAAAAAGATAGGAATGGTCGTTGCTTTCTAACTTCTTGGTATAAGTTGTTCCCAAATTGGTTGGAATACTGTCCTGCAAAAGACACTGCCTTTTGTCTTCCATGCTATCTTTTTGCTCCGGAAAAGAGTCGCTTTGGTTATAATGCTTTCTTTGTTCATGGATTTTCAAACTGGAAGAAAGTCCATGATGGAAAAAATTGTGCCTTCCTAACTCATGTGGGGAAAGATCTTAATTCCACTCATAGAGAAGCTGTTAGTCAATGCCAAGCCTTACTGAATCAATCGCAACATATTGAGAAAGTTGTTAAGAAGCAAACTTCCGTGCAAGTTTCAAAAAATCGTTTGGGTTTGAGGACCACAATTGATGCAGTTAAATGGCTCACATTGCATAATTGTTCTCTTAGAGGCCGTGATGAAAGTTCTCGTTCTTCCCATAGAGGAAATTGTATTGATTTGATAAAGTTATTGGGTTCTTATAATCCAGATGTAAATGCAGTTGTACTACACAAAGCTCCTCAAAATGCTTCCTATCATTCAGGTCAGTCGCAAAAGGAGATTCTTAGTATTTTTCATGATAAAATACAAAGATTCATCTGTGAGGAGATCAGTGGTAGTAAATTTTGCATTATCGTGGATGAATCTCAAGATGAGTCAAACAGGGAGCAAATGGCCATTGTCTTGAGGTTTGTTGATAAGGATGGGTTTGTAAAAGAGCGTTTTTTTTTAAATAGTTCACGTTTTGAACACTGCTTCGGCTACTTTGAAAAAAAATATATGTAGTGTTCTTGCGCGTCATAACCTTAATGTTCAAAATATCCGTGGCCAAGGATACGATGGTGCTAGTAACATGCGTGGAAGATGGAATGGGTTGCAGGCTTTATTTTTAAATGAGTGCCCATTTGCATATTATATTCATTGCTTTGCTCATCGGCTCCAATTAGCATTAGTAGCGGCATCTAAAGAGGTTATATCAGTGGGTCAGTTCTTCTCCTATCTGACTCTTGTGGTTAATATAATTGGCTCCTCTCCTAAAAAACATGATAAATTTAGAGTTGTTCAAGCTACAGAACTTGCTGAAAAGCTAGCCATTCACCATGAAGACGATGAGGATGAGGATGGGAAGTTTGAGACTGGTAAAGGAAAAAATCAAATTCGCAATTTGAAACGAGCTGCTGATACTCGATGGGGTTCTCATTTGGGTTCTATTTCTAGTTTGATGGATTTGTTCAGTGCAACTTGTTCAGTGTTAAGAGACATCATCAATGATCCAGAAACCACCGGTAATCAAGGTTCTGAAACTGATGGAGTTTATGATGCCATTACTACTTTTGAATTTGTGTTCATCTTACTTCTTATGAGGGAGATTTTGGAGATCACTGATGATCTTTGCCAAGCTTTGCAACGTCAATCCCAAGATATATTGAATGCAATGCATTTGGTGGCCATAACAAAAGAGCAAATTCAAAAGTTCAGAGAAGATGGATGGGTTCTCCTTCAAGAGAAAGTTACACGATTTTGTGGAAAACACAAGATAAGTGTTCCTGATTTGAATGCTCCTTATATAGCAGGTCGAGGGCGTGTTCGAAAAGATCCTATCACAATTGAACATCATTATCGGATCCAAGTTTTTACATGTACAGTCGATTCTCAATTGCAAGAATTGAACACTCGATTTAAGGAAGATACAATGGAGTTACTCATTCTCAACACGTCTCTAGATCCTCGTGATGGCTTCAGATCATTCAACATTGAAGATACTTGCAAGCTTGCAGAGAAGTATTATCCAATGGATTTCACTGAGCAAGAAAAGTACCGCTTGAGATATCAATTGCAAAATTACAAGCTTGATGTGTCTAGGCATCCTGAGTTCCAAAATTTGTCAACAATTTCAAAATTGAATGAAGTGTTGGCGAAGACAAGAAAGTGCACGATATATCATCTTGTCGATAGGTTGATTCGGCTTATATTAACTTTACCTGTTTCAACGGCTACAACTGAATGTGCATTTTCTGCTATGAAATGTGTTAAGACAAGACTTCGCAACAGGATGGAGGATGATTATTTAGCAAATTTCTGGATCACTTATATTGAGAAAGATATTGCTCGAGGGTTGGACACGGACTCTATCATTGATGCTTTTAATGACAAGAAAGAGCGTCGAGCACAGTTCAAGATGCCTGATTTTAGTAGATACTAGATAGGATTAGATAAACGTTAATACCTTTTGCAATCTAAGTTGATATTAGAAACATTTTTAGTTTCATTTTCATATGTATTGGCGTTATTTTATTATTATTATTTTTTTAGTTAGTAAAAATTCATATCGTTGTCTTAATTTAATTTTTTTTTATTGTGTATATCCGTCCCCCCTACGCCAAAATCCTGGCTCCGATGTCATGCTCCCAGCCGATTACCAGAAATTGATAGGGTGAGCTCACTAGCAAGTAGGAAACATTTTCTACTAACGCGAAATGTATAAAGAATGAGATGTGCATAAGGAGGTGACAATTATGAACCCAATGACCAAAGTATACTACGGATGATTAAACCAAGTGTCATGTGTCCACAAAGTACCCAAGTGTCCAACTAGCCCACTAGTCAACCCTTATACCATCTCAACAGTATCATGTGTCAAGGTTTACCAATTTTCTGTGTCGTTCATTTATTAACCCTTTATCAATTTATCCACAATGTCAACCAATAAGTAAAGGGAGTTGTCCTTCTGCTGGATTTCATGGGCTCCGTTCACCCTTGCCGAATTTCGTGGGCTCCGTACACCCTTGTCTAGATTCACGGGCCTCGTTACCCATGCCCAGAGATGCACCGAATGGTGGCCCTAGTATTCACATTACCATTTTTAATCATCGCGTGTCCCTTATGTGTCCAAAGCATAAACATGTTCCATTTCGTTCAAAATCACGTACTTTGGTGGATGCTTTTATCTTGGAAATCAAAGAGGCCACTAACCATACAAGGATATGCTAGAAACAAGCATTTCAACAAGTTATGAGGTGTATAGAATGAATACATCAGGTACACGACCAAACAAAATAACCGGAATCAAAATAAATTTTTGGGCCTCGAAAGCTGTGTGTATCGATACCAATGTTGCTAGGTATTGATACACACTCATTAGGAATCGAACAGAATGTTGTATATTGATACCCATGTTACAAGGTATCGATACACACCTAAAGTGGCGGATTTCAACCCAAGGTCAAATACAAGGTCCAAACTCAAATGGGATGCTTCCAAACAACAACTTAGCATAGAGGAGTGATAGAACATCAATCAATTGAGGAGTTTAACAACCAAATATGTAGATCAAAGATCAATCAAGATCAAAACCTATTTCCATGGTGATTTCCAAGAGTTACTCGTAATAGATGAACAAACCAAGAGTATAGCAACAAATAAATAATATACACGTAGAAAGAGTAGAAATTAGTCCCCCTACCTCAAGGATCAAGCTTCAAATGTGAGAGAGAAGAATGCCATAGTTCTTATCTTGCACCCCAACCAAAATATGCCTTTCCCAAGCGAAACCAAAGAGACCCAGACTCCAAATAGCGCGTAAATTATGGATTTGAGGTTGGATCTTGAAATTATGGAATGTGGGAGGTAGATTTGGTGGGGGAAATGAAGAAATTGGAGAAGAGGAAGAGATAGGGGGCGACCAATGTATATATATATATACATATATATATATATATATATACATATATATATATATACATATATACATATATATATACATATATATATATATATATATACGAAAAACTTCTTATCCACACTCCCGGAAATAAGGAAAAAATGGGGTTTTTTTGTGTTGCAAATTATTTTTGGAAAATCCGATCCGTCCAATGTGTTCAGAATGTGTTTTCAAGGGTCCACGCGAAAAATCTTCAAAAAAAAAATACCGGGAAGGGCTTGATCCAAGCAGTTTTCGCAAAAAATGTACGAAAACTGCTTGGATCAAGCCCTTCCCGGTATTTTTTTTTGAAGATTTTCCGCGAAGGCCCTTGAAAACACCTTCTGAACACATTGGACTGATCGGATCGTCAAAAAAATGTTTGGATCATGAGGTCCGAAAATTAAAAGTCCGGATAAGAAGCTTTACCTATATATATATATATATAGAGAGAGAGAGAGAGAGAGAGAGAGAGAGAGAGAGAGTTGTGTTTTGAATTTTAGCCCTAAACATTCTTTATATACTCCCATAGTTGTACGCACTCACCCCCTTGTGTTTCAAATATGTTTCGCATGAACCCAAATGCAATACTAACTTCACATTGGCCCACATTTCAACTTTAAAACATTTCCTCATATTTCTCCAACATTATTTCCGGAAAAACATTTAAAAACACAGGTCCTTACATGTGAATTTTCACAAGATTTATAATAGATTTGTCTTATAACCATTCTCAATCATTCAGGAATCAAATTTCTCACGCCACTGTTTAGGCGCCTGCTTTAAGCCGTATAGGGATTTAGTCAACTTACACACTTGGCTTTCATAACTAGCCTCCACAAAGCCCTCAGATTGGTCTATGTAAATTTTCTCATCTAGGTCTCCATTTAAAAAAGCTATTTACATCCATTTGATGAAATTTTAAATCATGAATTGCAGCAACTGCAATTAACAGTCTAATGGATATCACTCTTTGTAGACACCCTAATCCGGACCCTCGAAATTCCAGAACTTCCCCGAGGATGAAAATGCCTATATAGAGCATGTGCGGTTTGATCAAAGGCTTGAAACCCCCACCAAAATACCCTTTGAACCCCCTGGAATGGCTGCTTGTCCGATTTTCGTATTAAAAATAACACGTCCCAAGCGCAGGACTAGAAATCGACGTAGCACAATATCTGGAAGTCCGGAGTCGAATCCACAGGGACGGAGTCGGTGTTCAACCTAGAAAATGGGGCGCTAGTTTGAATTGGCTCTTAGGTAGCCACCCTTCCAGTTAATTGAGTGATTAACTACGATAACCTAAGGAAAAATTCTGGATTTTATCAATTAATTAAAAGCAGACGTGACCATCGGGATCCTAACACCCATAGCCAGCTCTGAATCCTTTCACCCTTCCCGTTCCTTAAAGATATCGCTTCACATTAGGATTTTCTCTCCCGGGGGCAAAACCCTGTTTGCGTTACCCCACGCGTCACGAAGAATGAATTGCTTGACCCATTCCCCGTTCGTGTGGGTTCCGACAATGACGGAGCTCGGCCGTTCTCAGAAATCCCAATATGAAGATTTTAAAAATAACCGTGCGGAAATGGGCAAACGAATCCGGTTCCGGCCACGGCGTGCTACTCACCCCATGGCCTCGTCTAAAAGAAGTTACGCTAGCATGATGATAACTTTCAACACAGAAATAGAAATCCTAGTACTATGCATAATTAAAGACAATAAATAAAGTATGTTTCGATTGTACCAACCACTGAAAACCAAGAACCGATGAATTAAAACTCGAAATCTTAAACAAGAATTGAAATCTGCAAAGAAACTAGAACAAGAATCGTTAATCAAAGCAATGTCAAGAGCGGAAAAAGAAATACTTGCCTAGGGTTTTTAGAACTCCAAGAATGCAGAAAATTAACAGGAAAAATCGATCCCTAATGAATGATAACAAAACGTATTTATAGTGATCGCCCAATAAACATATCAAAACGGCATCGTTTAGCTTCGCACTTAACCATTCGGTATCGATACAGCTGATAGTGGTAGCGATACCGAACCCCTTTGACTTCTTTGTTGACTACTAAGCCGTAGGTATCGCTACAGCTATGACCCGTATCGATACCAAACCTTCTGAATAGAATTTGGAACCCTTCTAACCAATTGGTATCGATACTGCTGTGGATAGTATCGATACCGAGCCCCTCCGGCCTGCTCTTTCAAAATCCAAGCTCCAATCCTCGATTCCTGCGCTCAACTCCACTTCAAGCCATGCACACACGCGCCAAAAGTCATTTTACCTGGAAAACTCACAAAGATACCCAAAAACACCACCGTGCACGCATTAAATAGAAAATGAACATTAAACCGCACGTCTAACGCGCTAACTCCCCCTACTTAGGCGCTTATATTTACAATATTGCGCCCTATCACACCCCCCAACTTAAGCGTTGCTCGGGATAAAATAAAAACACAAAATAAAAGGTAACTACACGGGGATACGAGAGTTATGCACGATGTATAAAATTCAGTTCACCTTTGAAATTTCCAACTCATTGCCACCTTCAACTCAAACACATGCATGCCCTAGCAAACAGTTAAGAAACCTTGCACGAAAAATAACTCAGAGATAAAGCGCGTCCACAAAATTACAAAGTCACTCGAGTCGCACCCCATGGGAGGCAAAAACTACCACATATTCATCATAGACGTTAAGCATGCATGGAGGAGCGTGAAAAGCGTGCCACGGGTCAACTAAGGGCTTTTCCGGCTTGTAATGACCGTGGTGACCAAGAAGAAAAGGCAACATGCAAATGGATGACGGCCTATATGAGCGCAAAGGTCAACTACCTGGGTTGGCCGCCACCCGGACTCACACGTATAATAACACCATCCACACAAGAATGAACAACCATACTACCATCATAAAATCTAACACCACAGTGTTTAGCTACATAAAATACCTCCCAAACACGTAAGTAATAAACACACCACCACCTAAGTTACATAAAGTGACATGCAATAAACTCCTCCCTACCACATAACAACATAAAATCACACCACCTCATTCCTATCTAACTCTGTGCACTAACCCTTCCTACGCATTTGAGTCTTCATCTGCCGTGTCTTGCTCCACAAAGTCGTCACTCACCTCCAACTCTGGCCACTGACGGGGAACATAAGAACTGGAAGTCTCCCCTGTAATACGCTGCCTCACGAAACTCGGCTGATCCTCAAATTCCACCTGTTTCCTAGCCATCTGTCTCTGCTCTCTTTTGAGCTTCTGCTAACTCCGAATGATGGCCGCATTGATGCAAAAGATTTTCTTAAACCACTCTTTCAAAGGCGCTTCCGAAGATGGTGGAGTGAGCAGTGAATCTCCGGCACCCATAGTCTGGGCACTACTCCGACGAAGAATGGTGGAATCTATGGCCCCCGGATCCAACCTGTCATTCACATAAAATCTAGGCCCTGGAATGCTATCCCTCCTAAGGATCGTGGACACTAGGCACGGGAAAGGCATTCTAACATTCTTCGAAGCAGCCCTAAAATCAACCATCTCCCCAAAGATAAACAGAGCCCAGTCACACACAGTACTCTCTTCAGTGAATGCCCACATAATGTTTCCAACCTTTTCTTGGGGTTTGTTTTCAGTCCCCCTCGGATAAATGTTATAACAAACAACCTGGTTGAGAAACCTGTACGCCGGCCTAAACTTGCCCGGCCAGTGAGGAATCCTCGCATCCCTCCTATGCGTATAAATCTCTCGGTTCACCATATCCTGATCAACGGGGTCATCAACTGGTCTAGGAAAATTCGTCTCCCCCTCGGGCCTCACATAATCCAACGCAGCAGCAATTTTCTCAACATCAATAAACACGGGGGTCTTTCCTATCACAGAAGTAATCCGAGCCCCCGGATTCATAAAGGCTCCAGCCTCAAGCACAACCATACATTTATAAAATTTCTCTACCAAAGCATTATTATAACCAGGATTCGACTCAAACCAGAAAGACATGCCTTGATGTTTTATCGCCTCGATAACCAAGTGATCCTCTGGCCACCCACCATCCAATTCTATGTGCCTCTCATTTTTCACCCCCCTGCCTTTGATTGATTCCCTCCACTGCAACTCCTCGTCCCTCTCCATTTGTGCCCGGCTCTGTCTCGGAGCCCGACCCACATAAGGACCTCCTCCCGATGAACCCCCTGGAACATCCTCCGCAGCGCTAGTAGTTGCCCCAGCCTTTCCCTTTCCCACGTCTTGCTTCTTGGGTGCCATGATTTGAGGGTTAAAGGGTTTGAAAAATGGATTTTGGGGTTTTCAGATTCAGAAATTTGGTGAGGTTTTAGGAAATTTTAAACAGAGATTCGGGTAGAGGTGGAAGAGAGGGTGTTATGGTTGAAATTTGGTAGGAAGTGGTGGTGATTTAGATGGGTTTTTGGAAGATTTGTGGGTAGGGTGTTGGGTGGTTATGGAGGAGAAGAGAGAGAGAGAGAGAAAAGAAGAAGTAGAAGAAGTTGGGAAGAGAACAAAGCCGATCGGTCGGCTTTATTTTTTTGAACCGGAGTCAACCGGTATCGATACAGCTGGTAGAGGTATCGATACCGAACTGCTAACTTTTTTTTTTTTTTTTCGCTTTTCATTTCTTTTTTTTTCTTTTTGAATCCTCCACTCTTTATTTGGTTTGGGTTGGGGTAGGGTAATTCGTGGCCGAGTTTTGTGGTTCAAGGTAGGCTTTGGTTAACCAAATCCATGACACCCAAAAGCAATTCCTTCCCTACTTTCCAACAGGCAGTGCTCTATATTGCAGTGATGCAGAATTCCTAGAAGTGCACAGAGCTAAACACCCCCCAACTTACTTTCCATCCCAAACACTAGTTTCCTAGGTTAGACACGGGCACTGACACGGACTAGCTGAAAAGGGTTCTACGAGACTCTTTTGGTGGTCTAATCACGCAAGAAGGACTTGTATCTTCCCCGACGCACACTACCAACTCTCACAAAATGCATGCAAAATTGCTAGGCTGAGTATGTGGTACAATTGCCTACTATTCTACGCAAATGCAAGAAGTGAAGCACAAACCATGGGATACTCGACAAGCTACAATGTACACTCTGTGGAAACACCCACTCACCATCATTTACAGTGCAAAACTACCCAACAGGGATACCAGATATATGCATGGGACCAAATTAATAGGCAGGCAATAAATTGAAAAACCCATCGTGCTCGCCTCAATCATACAGACAAGCATAACAATTGTATCCCCGCATTAAAATTAAAAATTACCCATCTAAAAGCAGAAGTGTACAAAGTACACCCCTCCCCCCAACTTGAAATATGCTATGTCCCCAGAGCATGGAGACCATATGAAAATATAAGGAATATGAAGTACAAGGGAGGAAAGAATGAACCTGGGGGTGGTACCAACCACCCATGACCACGGCCCCCGTGGTGGATGTGCGAGGGTGAATTCCGGCGGCTCATCGGCGTAGAACCATAGCACACATACCCTGCCCAGACGGAAACCACAACTACCGAAAACATGCAAATGACATTAGGCCGGCCCGGCTCGTGGTATCCGGGCCCCACAAATAGAACAAAAGGAAAACACATATATAAAGAAAAGAAAACCACAAGGCTGATTTTTTTTTTTTTTTTATAAAAACAAAACGCATATACAACCTGCCCTTACTAACTGGAGCTGGGCACACGATCCTTATTTTAATAGCGGCGTGTGAAGCTATAAATACCCAAGTCAATGATGGGTACCCCTATTGCTAGGAGCCGGGTCCACACTCAATTAAGAGCATGGTACGCGTGAGCTACCCGTGAAAAATGTAGCTCGGAAACTACTCAGCGGGGTCGTCCGTGTAAACTGGATCGACCAAATCCTGATCTGGCTCTCCTACCTCAGCAAACTCTAAATATGGCTTGAGGCGCTGACCATTGACTTTAAATATATGATTATCCTTAGGGTCACGGCAATCTACGGTACCATTTGGATAAACTTTCACCACTAGGTAAGGACCATCCCACCGGGATCTCAATTTGCATGGGAACAAATGAATGTGCGAATTATAAAGCAGCACTTTCTGACCTATCTTAAAGGTTTTGCGTTGAATATTCCTATCATGGTACGCCTTAACCTTTGCCTTGTAAATACTAGTGTTTTCATACGCGTCCTTCCTAATCTCCTCTAGCTCACACAATTGCAACTTCCTATGCTCACCCGCCTCAGTCAAATTTGAATTGACTGACTGAATGGCCCAAAAGGCCTTCTTCTCTAACTCCACTGGCAAGTGATAGGCCTTACCGTAGACGAGCCAGTAGGGTGAAGCACCCAACACGGTCTTGTAAGCTGTGCGGTAGGCCCACAACGCATCATTCAAACGGGTGGACCAATCTTTCCGGTTCACACCCACCGTTTTCTCTAAAATCGTCTTAATCTCCCTATTTGCTAGCTCGGCCTGGCCATTTGTCTGGGGATGGTATGAAGTAGACACTTTGTGGGTGACCCCATATTTTCCCATCAGCGCTCCGAAAGACCGACTTGTGAAGTGCGTGCCTTGATCAGAGATAATGGCGCGTGGTACGCCAAACCTCGACAAGATGTATTCTTTCAAAAATTCTAGCACGACTCTAGACTCTGTGGACCGAGTGGGGATTGCCTCAACCCACTTTGACACGTAGTCGACCGCCAATAAGATGTACTCAAATCCATGAGATACTTGAAACGGACCCATAAAATCAATGCCCCAACAGTAAAAAACCTCAAGCACTAAAATGGGTTGGAGGGGCATCATATTACGCGAAGTGATTTTGCCAAGCCTTTGGCAACGGTCACACGACTTGCAGAACTCAAACACATCTTTAAACATCTTAGGCCAGAAGAACCCACATTGAAGTATTTTGGCGGTGGTCTTTTTAGCGGAGAAATGGCCTCCACAGGCCTCACTGTGACAAAACTCGATTATTCCCCCCTTTGATCGGACTTGGGGACGCAATGACGCACAATCTGGTCCGCACAGTACTTAAACAGATATGGATCATCAAATATGTACTGTCGAACCTCTCTCAAAAACCGTTGTTTCTCTGACGTAGACCAATGGGAAGGAATCTGCCCGATCACCAAATAGTTTGCGATATCTGCATACCATGGGCACTCCACCGCTGCGAACAACTGTTCGTCCGGGAATGAATCTCTAATGGGAAGGTCCGAGGTGGGGTCCCCGAACTCTAGACGTGACAGATGGTCCGCAACCACGTTCTCAACCCCCTTCTTATCTTTAATACTCAGGTCAAATTCTTGAAGCAAAAGAATCCACCTGATGAGGCGAGGCTTTGCGTCCTGTTTGGTCAAAAGATGCTTTAGGGCCGCATGATCGGTATAAACCGTAATTTGTGACCCCACTAAGTAGGAGCGGAATTTTTCAAGTGCAAAAACCACTGCCAACAACTCCTTCTCAGTTGTGGTGTAATTCATCTGTGCATCATTGAGCGTCTTGCTCGCATAATATACCACAAATGGCTCCTTACCTCTCATCTGCCCCAAAACGGCTCTGACTATATAGTCGGAGGCATCGCACATCAACTCAAATGGTAGGCTCCAATCAGGAGGCTGGACAATAGGCGGAGTCGTGAGGCTCCGTTTCAATCTCTGGAACGCCTCCTCACACGCATCGGACCACACGAAAGGTGTGTCCTTCACTAACAACTGACACAACGGCCGGGAGATAGCACTGAAGTCCTTAATGAATCGCCGGTAAAAATCGGCGTGACCTAGGAAAGAACGGACATCTCTAACAGATCTTGGAGTTGGGAGGTTTGAGATCAAGTCAATTTTTGCCTTGTCTACTTCAATCCCCTTCGAGGACACAATGTGTCCCAACACAATCCCCTGGGTCACCATAAAGTGACACTTCTCCCAATTTAAAACCAAGTGCTTCTCCTCACATCTTTTCAAAACTTTCCTGAGATTCTCTAAACAATCCTCAAATGAATCCCCAAATACTGAAAAATCGTCCATGAAAACCTCTACTATCTTCTCGACCATGTCGCTGAAGATGCCCATCATGCACCGGGAAAAGGTCCCTGGTGCATTGCACAGACCAAAGGGCATGCGACGGTAAGCAAACGTGCCATATGGGCACGTGAAAGTGGTCTTCTCTTGGTCCTCGACCGCCACCTCAATTTGGTTGTACCCTGAATAACCATCGAGGAAACAATAGTACGCTCGACCTGTAACTCTCTCAAGAATTTGATCAATGAATGGAAGGGGGAAATGGTCTTTCCGGGTGCTCGCGTTGAGCTTCCGGTAGTCTATGCAAACCCTCCATCCGGTGGGAATCCGGGTGGGTACTAACTCTCCTTCCTCATTTTGAACAACTGTGATCCCCGCCTTCTTGGGGACCACTTGCACTGGACTGACCCACTCACTATGGGCTATCGGGTAAATAATACCCGCATCTAACAACTTAAGAACTTCAGCCTTAACCACCTCCTTCATGTTTGGATTGAACCTACGCTGAGGCTGCCTTGAAGGTTTCGCGCCTTCCTCTAAAATGATTTGGTGTGTACACACCGTTGGGCTTATACCATGCAAGTCCGCTACTGTCCAGCCAATCGCCCCCATGTGCTCTCTCAATAGATCAAGCAATTTCCTCTCTTGATCCTCCTTGAGAGATGAGGAGATCACTACCGGATAGGTCTCATTGTTTTGCAAGAAGGCATATTTTAGTGTATCTGGTAATGGTTTCAACTCAGGCTTAGGTGGCTGGACTGAGGACGGAAGAACCTTGGGTGGAGGGTCACCCAAATGCTCAAGGACTGGGTCCCACATCACACCACATGCATCTCCAATATCATCAATATTTAACATCGCCACTAGACTCCCAACCTCAGGGAAGTCCAAAAACGATGCCTCCTCGGCGGTCAACGCAATCTCTAAAGGATCTTTGTACAACACACTTTCGACATGCTCCTGGACGAGTGTGTCAATCAAGCTCACCTCATACACCTCCTCATCTATGGTCCCCATGTTAAACACATCCACCTCCATTTTCTCCCCTCCTACTGATAACTGGACTTTGCCAGTTTTGCAGTCCATGATGGCACTGGAGGTAGCTAAGAATGGACGACCAAGAATGATAGGAGTTCTTTCAAACACCTCAGGGCTGGGGGAGATATCTAAAACTATGAAGTCTGCTGGGAAGTGGAACTCTCCCACCTGAATCATCACATCCTCCACCATACCTTTGGGCACTCTCTTACTCCTATCAGCCAACTCAATGGTGACAGGAGTGGCCTTCAGATCGCCTAGGCCCAACCGCAAATATGTTGAATATGGAAGCAAGTTGATACTTGCTCCTAAATCCAACAACGCATTGTCAAACGTCTGGCCCGCAATATTCACAGTGATGGTGGGACTCCCTGGATCTTGGCACTTAGCCGAGATCTCTGTTTGGAGTATGGAGCTCACGTGCTCCGTTAACACGACATCTGTCTTACTCCTCCTCTTCGTCGTGCAAAGATCTTTCAAAACCTTAGCACACTGAGGGATTGCCTCAATTGCCTCTAGCAACGAAATGGGGAATTGCACTTTCTTAAGCAACTCTAGGAATTGGAGGTTGGTATTTGGCTTAGGTTTCGCCACTAGGCGATGGGGTATGGAGCTACAGGCGTAGCTGATGGCACTGGAGTCGTGGGGTCCGCTATTACAGGCTCCTCCACTTCCTTCGACTCCAACTCATCTCTCATCTCTTCCTCTGAACTCACCTCAGCTTCGGGACTCACTCCTTGTTTACCAACCGGTTCCGGAGGTGGAATCGGTGGCTGCTTAGGATGAATTGTTTATCAATCGCCTTACCACTCCTAAGAGTAGTGATTGATTTTGCCTCCTCGAAACTTGGGTTCTGAGCATTCGGGATTTGAGGGTTTCCTATAAAATGGGCACCGGCCGAACTACTTTGCGCGGGAAACTTGCCCCTCTCTTGTTGTAACTGACTAAGAGTCGAGTTCATTTGGGATAGCTGTGTCTGCATCGCTCCTATCGACTGCCTAGTTTCAATCGCCAAGCTGATATGTGACTGCATGAGGGTCCGCAAGGTATCCTCAAATTGATGGTCCCTCTGGGACATATGACCTATCCCTGGGGGTGGTCCACGAGTTGACGGACCTGTCCCCTTAGGCATGTTGGGCTGGTACTGGTACTGGGTCATTTGGCCTTGATGAGGTCGAGGGTAGTGGGGTTGTTGTGGTTGCTGCGGCGGAGGCAACGCAGGGGGTTGCATTTGACCTCCACCAGATGGCTTAGGGTCACTCCAACTAAGGCTTGGGTGGGATGACCATCCTGGATTATAGGTCTGAGAATAGGGGTTCCACCCTTGCACAGTATTAACCTCTTCCTGATTTGCTTGCTGCGCCCCTTTGGCGGCAATGAAGCCGGGGCAAGCAGTCACCGTGTGGTCCCTACATTCACACCAAGCACACACCTCTTCAACTCGCACCTCGTTCACTGAACGGGTGCCCTTCATCTTAAGCTCCTCTAACTCTCTTGCCATTCTCTCAACTTGGGCCTGAAGTTGTTGGTCATGAATTGTAACCGGGACCACACTGGTCCCCGAAGAGCGATCATAATCTGACGGCTCCCAACCTCGGTACTTATCTGCTAGGTCCTCTAAGAAATCCCACGCTTCATCAGCAGTTTTGGAGAGGAAATCGTCTCCTTTGCACATGAATTCTATCTGCTGAGTTGTCTCGACATTTAAACCTAAATGAAAGAAACTAGCCAACTGGATTCGCTCAAAGCCATGATGCGGGAGCTTAAGAAGTAACTCTTTAAAGCGTTCCCAACATTTCAGAAATGGCTCTCCCCTATCCTGCCTGAAACCCTGAATTTGGCGGGTTAAACTCTTAGTTTTACTCTCCGAGAAATACTTCCTATAAAACACATCACGCACCTCATCCCAAGTCCTGAGTGACTGGGGCTTCTGCATTCTAAACCACTTAAGTGCCCCATCTTGGAGCGACGACTCAAATAACTTCAAGCATGTGTTCTCATATTGAGAGTTCGACGCTAAATTGCGCACTAAGTTCTCGAACGAGCGAATGTGCTCGTACGGATCATCGCACTCTCTCCCATAGAAAGTGGGGAGATCTCTCAGAGTTCCAAGTTTAGCGGTGAAGGCATTCCTAGCCTCTGCGGTCTCAGTAGGAAATACAATCAGTCCTAGAGGAGTGGTCCTCTCAGGGTGCAAATAATCCCGCATGGATTTCTGCTGATTACCGCCCTGCAGTGCCATTTCTGCTGACTCAAACAAAGGATTGGGGAATTCTACGAACAGGCCATCTATGGGAATGGGTTCAGGTTGACCTACGGAAGACTCGGATTGATTAAACGGCGACTCAAACTAGAATTCTACTGACTCAGACTGGCTGGACTCGCCTACTAGCGGAACTTCTACCAACGACTCTCTATCTATACTAACTAGACGCTTAGACGGGTCTCAGTAATAGAGCGGGTCCGCTTTTGGTGAACCTTTCCTACCGTTACCTATTTTGACTCAATCCTAAAAAATAACAACTAAAGATTTTCCTAATAGTTTTTTTTTTTTTTAAAGAACTAAGAAAGATAAAATAAAACTGAAATTCAAAAGACACTAACGACCCAAATTTTAACACACGACGCTGTCCCCGGCAACGGCGCCAAAAATGCTTGTCCGATTTTCGTATTAAAAATAACACGTCCCAAGCGCAGGACTAGAAATCGACATAGCACAATATCCGGAAGTCCGGAGTCAAATCCACAGGGACGGAGTCGGTGTTCAACCTAGAAAACGGGGCGCTAGTTTGAATTGGCTCTTAGGTAGCCACCCTTCCAGTTAATTGAGTGATTAACTACGATAACCTAAGGACAAATTCTGGATTTTATCAATTAATTAAAAGCAGACGTGACCATCGGGATCCTAACACCCATAGCCAGCTCCGAATCCTTTCACCCTTCCCGTTCCTTAAAGATATCGCTTCACATTAGGATTTTCTCTCCCGGGGGCAAAACCCTGTTTGCGTTACCCCACGCGTCACGAAGAATGAATTGCTTGACCCATTCCCCGTTCGTGTGGGTTCCAACAATGACGGAGCTCGGCCGTTCTCAGAAATCCCAATATGAAGATTTTAAAAATAACCGTGCGGAAATGGGCAAACGAATCCGGTTCCGGCCACGGCGTGCTACTCACCCCATGGCCTCGTCTAAAAGAAGTTACGCTAGCATGATGATAACTTTCAACACAGAAATAGAAATCCTAGTACTATGCATAATTAAAGACAATAAATAAAGTATGTTTCGATTGTACCAACCACTGAAAACCAAGAACCGATGAATTAAAACTCGAAATCTTAAACAAGAATTGAAATCTACAAAGAAACTAGAACAAGAATCGTTAATCAAAGCAATGTCAAGAGCGGAAAAAGAAATACTTGCCTAGGGTTTTTAGAACTCCAAGAATGCAGAAAATTAACAGGAAAAATCGATCCCTAATGAATGATAACAAAACGTATTTATAGTGATCGCCCAATAAACATATCAAAACGGCATCGTTTAGCTTCGCACTTAACCATTTGGTATCGATACAGCTGATAGTGGTAGCGATACCGAACCCCTTTGACTTCTTCGTTGACTACTAAGCCGTAGGTATCGCTACAGCTATGACCCATATCGATACCAAACCTTCTGGACAGAATTTTGCACCCTTCTAACCGATTGGTATCGATACTGCTGTGGATAGTATCGATACCGAGCCCCTCCGGCCTGCTCTTTCAAAATCCAAGCTCCAATCCTCGATTCCCGCGCTCAACTCCACTTCAAGCCATGCACACACGCGCCAAAAGTCATTTTACCTGGAAAACTCACAAAGATACCCAAAAACACCACCGTGCACGCATTAAACAGAAAATGAACATTAAACTGCACGTCTAATGTGCTAACTCCCCCTACTTAGGCGCTTATATTTACAATATTGCGCCCTATCAATGGCCCAAAATCTTAAAACACATGCACCTGGATTGCTCTTTCAAGTACCTGGATTGGCCAAATCCAGGCGCCTAGAAGGAGTCCAGGCGCCTGGATTCCATAGTCCAGGCGCCTGGATCCAATCTAGGCGCCTGGAATTGCACAATCCAGGCGCCTGGATATTAGTCCAGGTTGAGTGTAGTTTAAGTTGATAGTGGGCGAGAACGATATCTTGGGGGATTTTCTTGCAGAGTTCAGTTAGAGGGGGAGTGGGGGGATGATTACCCCTATGGCTTGACCTCTAGTTGATCCCTCAACCTCCCTTAGGGTTCAAGTGGCCCTTTATGAACCTTTTTCTTGCCTATTTAAACCACTCTTCTCCTCCATTTTGAGGGCTGGAAAATCTGATCACTCTCTTGTTGTTACTCTGCCAAAATAACTTCAGAAGTTTCAGTTTCATCCATCACCTCTCAAATCCAACCCATTTCAACCCCAAAAACCACCTCTTTACTCCATTAATCCATCATCCACTCATCCCCATCAACCAAACTCCATCAAAGTATCCATAAACTACCCTTTATAGCTCTATAAAATAAAAAACCAGAAGCTACATTCCTATAAAACCCACTCAAAAAACCATTTTAAGTCTTTTGATCACACCAAAAGGTAGTTTTCCCTACCAATATATTCAAGTAGGCCCTGAGGGGAACTCAATCAAGTCCTCACTGGTCTTTTATACCAGTAGAGGGTTTGAGAGAGGTTTGAAAGATCATCAAGAAAGAAATCAGTTTTGTGTTTCAATACTCAATCCAGGCGCCTGGATCATCACTTTCCAGGCGCCTGCATTGAGTCCAGGCGCCTGGATTCACTCCATGCAGGCTTCTGGATTCCATTCCTCTGGTCATGCTTTCTGCTTCCTTTTGCACTTTAAACAGTTTTTGGTACTACATTTACATGTATTGATCTATATTTGTTCATATTTCATGTTCTGATCCTTACTATGATGATCATTTGAAGTGTTTTTGAGGTTGCAATCATGTTTTGAAAAGGGATTACATAAGAAAGAAATGTTCATATGAGCTTATGTGTCATTTTTGGGTCCTGATCATTCAATTTTTAAGGTGTCAAGATGAGATTTTCCATGTTACTTAAGCATCCCCCATTGTAGGTGTTTAAAATGAGCATTGTCATTGCATTATAGTTGCATTTTAGTATCATTTCATTGTATTTGAGTTAAATTTGAAGTTTCATGCCTGCTACTGTGTTGCTACATATCTTCTAGAATGCATGTGAGCTAATCAAAACATTGCATTTTGATCTCTACTGTGAAAAATGAGATTTTAGAGTTTCTGTCTGGGAGGCTATTCAGGCGCCTGGATCGGCCCTTTCCAGGCGCCTGGATCTACCTAATCCAGGCGCCCAGATTGCAATCCAGGTGTGATGGTTTGAGCATTTGTGATCCATTTCTGGGACATCTAAAGGTAGTTTGTGGGCTATTTAGTGAAATTTTAACATCTTTTGTACATGAATCATCCACTCATAACACTTTGCACAAGTATTCACTCATATCTCATTGATCTTCTTGATGCGTTTGTCGTGCTTTCACATGAATTTGAGTTTGAAGTCCATTTAAACCACATTTTCAAAATCCCTTAAGTATTTAGTAGAGACCGGTGGTTATACCGGGCGTGAGGGGTGCTTTAAATTCCTTCCCCCCGCGTAACCTAGCTCCCGGACCCGAGAAATCTCATTTTGCAAGACCAGTAAAATATTTTCCATTCAAAGGGCAAAAGAGTCATTTTTCAAATGGTTCCTCGGGTACGGTCCTCAAATCCGGGTGGCGACTCCTATCAATCAATCAAACCATTTTCCAAGCCAAACTTCAATTTTCGTGGACGTTCGCGCCGCGGGGTGTTCACACTCTTGTAACCAGAGAAAATGTATCAAAAAAGTCAAGATCAGCTTGTTCATTAAACTCTTTTGCAACAAGTCTTGCTTTGTACTTATCAATAGTGCCACCCCGTTTGAGCTTTTTACGTAGGACCCATTCACACCCAATAGTTCTACAACCCGGTGGTAAATCAACTAATTTCCAAGTTTGATTGGACATTAGTGATTCCGTCTCATCAGTAACAGCCTTTTTATAGAAAACAGCATTAGGTGATGTCAAAGCCTCTTGTAGAGTTTGTGAAGTGTCCTCCACATTAAAAATATAATCTGGGCCAAAGTCTTTTGCAACTCTAGCTCTTTTACTCCTTCTCAGTTCTCTCACGCCCGGGATTTTGATCAAGGGGTTTTGGAAAACGTTTGTGATCAAGTGATCCAAGTGATATTCCAGCAACGTGGTTTTGTAAAAACACACAACTGTGACTGAACCAGAATAAATTTGACGAAAATAATTCAGAGTCGCCACTTGACATGATTCTCAGTGTGTCAAGTCACCATTTGAATAAATATTTAGGAAAATGGAAAATAAATGCCTCGGGTCAAAAGACCCAGTTTTATTTGATATAAATGACTCAATTTTTTTGTTTGGTCTGTGATTCAAAGAAGAAAAGGTTCGGTAATTCACTGTTACGTGTAGGGAAGCCGAGCACTCTACCCTGCCCTTTCGGCACTCGGAACAAACTTTTCCAAAATGAGTAATTGAAAACTTGTGAGGAGTAGATAAAGACATACATGTAATGAGAAAAAGAAAACTAATATTCTGTCTGAAAATGTATTTTATTGCATGAGACGTTTACAATGCAAAAAGGGAAATATGTATAAAAATATGATTTAGACCGAGCCCAAACTCAGGGCTGCCTATGTATCTCCGGTCATAGAAGAATCAGGTCGCTACGTAGTTCAAGAGCAAAAATAGTTTTACTCGGGACCGAGCCCTCATTGGGCTACCTACGTATTCTCTAGCCTCATGAGAAATCCAGGTCTCGCGTAGTTCAGAAGAAAGCTAAAGTTTTAGAGAAGTTAATCTTGCTGGGGAATTTAGGCCAGCGAAGCACATAGGCGTTTCTACCGCACACAGAGGACAATGTCTAAACTCCGGCAATTACAATACTAAGGATACAAAAATAATATAAGGAAACTCTCGGACATCTCCGGAAGGTTCCGAGACTAGAGACGGGTCTTAAAAGACTACACGACTCTAGGGGGGAAATTGTAAAATGGGCGCCCGGGGCTGCCGACGGCTAACGGGGGTTCCTGGATGTTATTTAGGTGGCTACATAGCCAAAAATGGGTTTAAAATGCAGTTTGCAAGTCCACATAAAAAGTCCTAAATATCCCGTCCAGAGCCAAAAATGGCTGTCGGCGGGCCCAGGGATACATCGGTACAGTTTTGAACAGTAAATGTGAATACAAAAAATAGAATAGTTTTTATGGTAAAAAGTTGAAAAA
Source organism: Vaccinium vitis-idaea (assembly GCA_963854785.1). NCBI lineage: Eukaryota > Viridiplantae > Streptophyta > Magnoliopsida > Ericales > Ericaceae > Vaccinium > Vaccinium vitis-idaea. Next base: position 17,691,443 of record OY978225.1, on the reverse strand, counting down.
TCATGACCGAAGCCCAAAAAAATCATCCGATAGTTCCCGGTAAATATCTGGTATAGTTTAAGATAGTACTCAGTTGACTTTTTAGTAAAAAGTTAAATTTTGCCACCCGGAGCCGAAAATAGTCTCTAACAAGTCCTGGGTCATCCCCGGTAGGGTCTACAGGTTGAAAATAAGTATTTGAGGTTCGAGGGTCCGAATAACTGTCGGCGAGCCCTGAGAAGCTACAGTATTAGATATGGGTTTTTTTGGTAATTTTGACTTAGAGCTGACTCTAGGACTGGAGAATACTCGAAACGGACCCTAGTGCACTTCTTAAGCGTCTCTCTTGGTGAATTTTGGCCAGAGAGACAAACAAGGGTATTTTGGTAATTTGGGGGAGCTAATTGAGGGTCCGAAACAAAGTCAATAGGGACCCTTACGACTCATTGGCATGCATGTCATTATCTGAAAATGCACACAGAATACAATACAAATAATACCGTAGATATAATAGAAAGGTTGTCTGGCTCCTGTGCGGAAACTCGGACAACATAACTAAATGCCCTCATGTAGATATAAAAGGGGTGAATGAATAGCATTGTGATAATATAATATTATCGTGAAGGGAGAAAATATTTGCTCTTGTTGTGCCCGAACCCTCATTGGGCTGCCTATGTATCCTGCACATGGGGAAATCAGGTCACTCCGTAGTTTGGATCTCGGTCATATTTATAAAAATATAACTGTATTCATTGGATTAATCCTGATATTTTTTATTTTTTTGGGCTTTGTACGAACTGTCCGGACGGCTAGTCAAGTCAAGGTAAGCGATCTCAGAAGATACCAGAAAAGACCCAAAGATAATGGTAGAGCCTCGCAATGGACCCGTTTGAAACCACACCCCATCAACGCGTACGTCGTTTTTACTGTCTTTTGGTATTCCTCGCCTCAAACCTTGACGAGACTGACACAGTGCACTGCGAACAATGTACGTCTATATTATTATGAATTTTATTGACACATAGATTATTTGAATATAAATATGCAGTATTACAGCGTCCGATGTTAGATGCGAGCCCGGCCTATGAGCAGTGGTCGGGCCGACACAATTCTAAAATATTTTTACTACATGCTGAAAATAAGCAGATAGTTATTGGTATTTAAAATTTATTTACTTACGGACTCCCGGCTCGAACCCTGGGTACAGAATCGAATAGAGTTTTTGTCGAATATTGGATAATATCGTCCGAAAAAAATGGCTATAACCTCTGGTAGAAAGTGGTTGATTTTGACCTGGTGCTTGGACAGGGTAACGGCAGGACTGGAGATCGGGACCAGTACTTAGACAGAGTAACAGCAAGACTGGAGATCTGCGTCGATAGTCGGACAGAGTAACGGTAGGATTGGAGGATCTGAGTCAATACTCGGACAGAGTAACGACAGAACTGGCTGATCTATTATGACCAAAGGAATTTCTGGAGAAAATTTGGCAGCGCTTCCGCATAGCCTTGACCACCGATAATTCTTCTCGGAGAAAAACCGACAGAGCTTCTGCATAGTATATATATCCCGAGATTCCACCTGGGGAATCTGGTAGAGTTTCGGTGCAACTACCGATGTTCCTTCTAGGAGAAACCCAGCAGAGCTACTGCCTAAGCTAGTGATTTATGAGTCGGCTCGCACGTGGGAAATGCTATAGCCCTTGTCGAACCAACTCAAAAGTGTATGAGGTGTGTGTGGAAATGAGAAATGGGATCTCATATTTATAGGCAACCTAGGCGCCCAAACAATAGGCGCCTGCCACGTGGCAGGCTACCATTGGGCACACTCCCCTAGGCGCCTATTCTATAAGAGCCTAGGGATTTGCACCGCTTTGGGCGATGCAATACTGACTCAACCGAGTTTGCGTGGAGTGCTTTAATCCAAAAATATTTAGGGAGGTATCCCTAAGGTTTTGAGGCGTTCTGAGCGTCGTGACGATGTCCGTTTTTTCAAATTATGCTTTGAAGTTAGAGTAATTTGATCGTCCAGCTTTCAGTTAAATTGGAGCGCGGTAAGCGATCGGATGACCAAAAGAAGTCCGATTGACCTGAAATTTTAAAGGAAACTTTAATATGGTTAGAAATGAGTTATCAACAATTTAGATCTTAAAAACTGGGTCCCGATGTCCATGATCATGGAATCGGCCGTCTCGGGAAGGGCAGTGTCCCCGAAAATAGCAAATAGGCTCGAAATAGCCCGAAACTTAACGTGAGGCTTAATTTCATCACGTTAAGCTTAAATACTTGAGTCTTTTGGCCTTATTCGCCTATTTTTACCATGTAAAGGGTATATTGGTGTGATAGTACTCTGATCTTGACGTAGCCTGAACTGATCACTCTGAAATGTTAAAATGGGTACATCCAACGGTCTCGATGCTCGATTGGATGTCCTGAAGATATAGTTAGCCGATTGACCCTGAAATGAGCTTTCGGGAGATGATTCCTATAAAAATATAGAAGGAAGGGCTATGGCCTCCTGAAATGACAGGCTTGTCATCCAAGCTAGGAACATGTAGATTTTAGATATTATTTGATACTTTAAATTGATATTTAACTTACTGCGACGTCAGTACTTTGTACCGTGCTGATTTACCTTTACCTGGAATCGCGTGTTTTACACGGTAAGGTTGTTTCTGAATTCTAATGACCTGATGTTTCTTTCCTACGAGCGTCGGTGTCATCGATTTGTTTTGGTAAATAGGGGTGGGGCAAAATCCGGTGTCAACAAGTTCAATTTCAAAATTCTCTTGATTTTGTAAACTAGGAGTAGAAGAACTAGACTCAGATAAAATATTTCATGTAGATTCTTGACTCCCACCATTTTTAAGTTTAAAGGAAATTTTTCTTCATGAAAAATTGCATCACCTGATTCGAATATAATTTTGTTTTTCATGTCGAAAATTTGTAGGCTGTACTATTTATTGCATATCCAAGAAAAGCACAAGCGGTAGCTCCAACACCCAGTTTGGGTTTTTTAGGATCTGTAAGCCTCACAAAGGCCAAACAACCCCAAACTCTCAAATATCTCAAATTTGGATTATGACCTTTCCACAATTCAAAAGGTGTAGTTTTAGTCTTTTTGTGTGGTACTCTATTTATCACATGAAAAGCTGTTGAATTGCTTCTCCCCAAAGATTTGAGGGAGCTCCTGCTTCAATAAATTGCATTTGTTAAGTAAAATAATGTTCTATTTTTTCTCTCAGCCACACCATTGGACATAGGTGAATACGATAGAGTAATTTCATGGACAAGTGTCACATTTTAAAGCTTCGAATGAGACTTCATATCTGAAATGCAAGAACGATTTGACTATAAAGTCATTCAAAACTTGATCATCTCTAATCATACCTTAACAACCAGTCCCTGACCAACCAACTTTACAATCTCGGACGTCCAACAATGCTTTCAACCACGATGTCCGACTGACTCTTAATGGTCCAACCATCATACCCTCTTTAGTCCCTCCCACTGCGGATAAAAATCATGCCCTCTTCTCGCTCTCCTTCTCTCTCTCTCTCTCTCTCTCTGTGTGTGTGTGTGTGTGTGTGTGTGTGTGTGTGTGTGTGTGTGTGTGCGCGCGCGCGCGCGTGGATGTCACACATACAAATACCCCATCCATTCAAGTCCAATTAGTAGTGTACATGAATACAACTTATTATTACAGGTAATAGAATCAAAATACTTTTATCACTTCCGAAAGGAAATCTCAACCTCTTGATCAAACAACATTGAGATTATCGATTGAAGGAGAAAAACACTACAAAACCCAATTTTGCCTAATTCTCCTCGTTCTCTCACTCCACGATTAGTTTGATTTTGAACATTATTCTCTTTTCATGTTTTTCATTTACATATTTTAACGTAAAATCAAGTGATTAAAAGGATGATAACGCTCGATTTCGAGATCAACAACCGCAATTGTGACTCTTCTTCCACCACGAAGAGGATTTTCACAACCATCGTCGGCACCGAAGAAGGTCTAAGGGACATCTGGTCGTGTGTGGGCCACAAAATTAGATCTGGATCTGGATTCCATAGTAATTGCCAAGAAGATTTTAATCGATTGCAGAGAGAGGAGGAATGAAAGAGGAAAGTAACAATGGACAAAATGAGGAAAAGAAAAGACAAGTTGAATCATTTAAGGGGCAAAATTGTCAAACTACAGAAATGGTCACGGCACTAAAAAGGTTACCCAGCCTTCTTTTAATTTTTCTACCATGCCCCAAAGTGGTATTTGGGCATGGATGCCCAAGTAAATATGAACCTTTAGATTGAAAATGGGTAAACTTCAGGCATTAGATCAAAACTACCCACAAAACGTAAGGTGAATTTGTTAAAAACAAGATGATTTCATACTTTTCCTGCTAAAAATTGCAATTTTACTTACCGCCCAAACCGGCTTTAAATACCATTTACTTTGAGCACACTTACTATTCTATTTGGTAACGTTAAACACAATATATGGCCACACTTATCATGGCTGGCGAGTTTGATAGTAAGTTACCACTTTTTGGCAGAAAAGAGTTTACGTTTTGGAAATTTATAAAACCACACCACGTTAAGCCATATCCACCCTAATTTTTGTCGTTTAGCTATGCCATTGTGTGTGAACAATCTAAAAATTGGGTAAGAATATAAATCTAGCTAAAAGTTTTAGTTTGTGTATAAATGGTCATTAGAACAATTATTTTAAACTAAAAATATATACCATAAAATTGTATTAATTTTCAAATATTTACAATAATTTTAATTAACTTGTATTGAAATAACTACCAATTTATAAACATTCTTGTGAAAATATAAAGGTACTCAATGATTATTTTTATAACTTGCAAATGTAATTTATATTCGTATTCTAAATACACACTACCAGATAATTATCTTATTAAAATTCAACGAAAAGGCTAAACTAATAAGTTATACATATAAAATAATTTAGTAAGACTTTAATTGAATTAAGGAAACAAATTTAATGAAATAGGCTATTCAATTACTCCTAGATTGAGATGTTTAATAAGTAATTGAATCATCTCATTCGATTGACATGGTAGAATAACTTACTACAGCATCATAGGTGGTGACGTGGTGTTAACAAAGATTAGTCGATTAGTTTATTGCAAGAGTGATGATTAATCGCTTTAACCTGCTACAGTGGACGGAGTGACTTCAAACCAGTTTGAATTAAATAATATGACTGAATATGGAAATATGATAACTAATAGTGTTATGATTGGATTCGGGGGGCATGCTGTGCACAGCCATGCTGTGCACGGTGCTGTGCACCTCTCGGCCGTTGGATCGAGTTTTGGACGGCTCGAATGCGTTCGGGTAAAAAAACTCAAAATTAAAGAAAAAGTGCCGAACGCATCCGAGCCGTCCAAAACTCGATCCAACGGCCGAGAGGTGCACAGCACCGTGCACAGCATGGCTGTGCACAGCATGCCCCCCGAGTCCGTTATTGATTGATAGCGATCATTGAACAATGATACAATTGGCTAAAAGTTAATTGTTTAATCAAATTAAGAGTTTAACAAAACAATCATACCATTTGAATTGATCAGTTATCATCAATAAAAGTGGTAGCTACTAGTGATGTTGATTAATTATGATCAATGAGTGAGTGATACAATTAGCTAATGTATGAGTAACTACTGACTATTAATCTGAAATATCCAATTCAGAAAACCGTTTTAATTTCATTAATCAGAAAAAGGCACACATTTTCATTTCATTAACCCTGAAGATAATAAAAATTAAGTGACATAATTGACATTAAATTCATTGTGGTAGGTACTTTATTAATTATACCATTATGAACCAACTTCTCGATCAGTGGCCATTTCGAATGGACCGATAAGTGTCAAGAGGACTTTAGAAAACTGAAGATGTACCTCAGAGAGAACGGTACATTCCGGTATCAGTAATGTGTACTTACTCGTCACCAATGCGATACTTAGTACAAAATAAGGCTATTGATACCACAAAACCTGATCGTACCTACCACCATAGTTTAGTCTATTACTTGTAGAACCCAAATTTACCATGGTTTTTGCTACTAATTACCTTTTTGAAGGAAATAATGCCTAGGTATTGGGACATTTTTTGCTGCTTTTTAGGTGCAATAAGTCTTGAATCTTAATTCCCTACCACACATTGTGGTATTAACAATACTATATTTCTCCATACCTATCTTAAACTCTTCAAAGTTATCCAATCAAAAAAAAAAAAAAACTTTAACATGTTCCACATTTTGACATTAGTCGTATTAGATTCTCCATACCTACATTCATTACGGTGCATTAATGATGAAACTAAATGTTTACATGTCTACCACTGATATCATATGATAAGTCCCCAATATTGTAGATATCCGGGGCTTATCTAGCTCATTTTGCTCACACACTCACGATTTCGCGCCTTATATGTTTGATATGTGCGTAGTGTTGTTTTTTATAGCTACTGGTTAAACACGAAAATAAGTGCATTTTGGAGCGCACTGGGAAGCGTCCCAAGTAACTGAGGGCCAAGTGTCCCATGGCACGCCAACACCGGGCCTCAAGAGCAAAAAAATAAAGACTCGCTAAGGCCCGGGAAATCAAAAAGTCACAAGTCAAGCCGGTGGGCCAAGTCATGTCTCGAGCTCACAAAGACTCCCGGTGAATCCAGAAGTGATCAAGCATCCACAAGATCAAGTACCGTCCCTCCCGAAGGCCGCAAATTGATTAGAAGTGCTTTGGAAGAAGTCCGGAAGCATCACATTTGACCAAGGAGGGACCAAGGCATGAAAACAAGAAAATTCATATTGGTATCCATACCTCTGGTGGAGGGTATCCATACATTTTGCACCCAGACGAACAGACAGTTTGGTATGGATACCTCTGATGGGTGGTATCCATACCTCTGGTCGCAGACAAGCAAAATCACTGGTATCCATACCTCTATTGAGAGGTATCCATACCAAACCAAAATTCTGATGATTTTGAACTTGCTTTTTGAACTTTCCACTTATGGAAATTCTAGCTTTTTGGGATTTTTTAGGATATTTTGAGAGAGAGAAATTGAAAGAATATAGGCTCTCTCCTCTCCCTCTTCTACCTACCTTTCATTTTTAGTCTATTTTAGTTTAGGAGCTCTCACCTCTCTCCTCCATGGAAGAGGTTTTAAGCTTTCTCTCTCTAGTTTTTCTCAAGTAAGTCTTCATTTTCCTTTAATTTCTTGTTGTTTAATGTTGTAGCTACTCGTTGGATCTCTATATAAATCAAGTTTATTTACGTTTTTATCGGTTAAATTGTATTCTTCATTTTCTAGTCATTTCCTTCTTAAACCTTAGTTTTTACTTGTTGTTTGTGATTTTCTTAAGGCTTAAAGCTGTATGTAGACTTATAATCTTCATTAAAAATCAGTTTTCAAGTTTATTAAGCATGTTTTTGGTTTTCCACAAATTCCTAGGCTTTATTTCTAGCATAATGAGTGAGTAGTTTAATAGGCTTAGTCATGGGGTGATTAACACTCCATGACTTGGGATTAATCCATCCATCTCGACAAATAGCATACACCTCTTGTTTATCAAATATTTGGGGTTGCACTTTTATGTACCAAAGTTTGGGTTTGTTAATCCCTTTGATCACACGTAGCCAAGGGTTTAACTACTTGACACGTGTGATGCTTTGGGCGATGTCAACTCAACCGTTTGCCAAATGAACCAAAAACCCCTAATCTTTGGTAAACACATTTTTCTTGTAAATGGTTTTAAAATCTAAATCTTCCGTTCGGGGGCATTTAACGATGCCCCGAGCCGGTTATCAAGAGAGGATGGATTAACCCGAGTCATGGTTGTTAAAATCCCCTAGACTTTGCATTAGTTTAATTTGTCGTTTTTTAAATTTCGCGTCATTCACGGAGTTAAGTGAATTCCACCCCCAAATCACAAGCCAAGTTTGCCACTTCAAGGCTACACTTTTACTAGCAAGACAACTCTCACGCCGGGTGCGTTCGGTCCCCGTGGATTCGACCCGGTCTTACCGGTTATTATGCTATGCGATACCTAGCCCTACGCTTGGGGCGACATCATCTACGATACAATCCAAGGTACCAAGCATCATACCATACAACAAGGCTACCGATACCACAATACTTTTTCCACATTTCTCCATACCTCGTTAACTATTGTTTGTTTTGGTCTCACATATCATGTTGTATGGCAGTATACATCATAATATAGGACAATAGGATCCTATTTAGTTGTGATTTTTAGTAAGAACTAGCGATGACAATTCAATTCGCTATGTCCAAACCCGTCTCACCCCAATCAGGATAGGTTTTTGTCAATGTTTTTGGGTATCGGCTCAAGATTTGGGGAGAATTGAACCGGATTCGGGTAGACATCACCCCACCCCAAAATTTTTATATGAATAATCATCATGCCCCAAAATCTACTATGCCTAGCCTCATGTTATCTTTCGCCGAAATAATCAACTCAATCTCTATCCTCCACACTAGGGCTGTCCAGCGGATCACCCGATCATTTGGATCCGCCCAAACCAATCCATCCCTTTACTCACCCAAGGTACGTTACGGATGGATACAGATCCTAATATTTTTATTTTGACGGATACGGTTCGGTTGGGTTCGGGTTTGATCCGTTCGATCCACCCAATCCGCCTAATAATCCTTCTTTGATCCGCCCAATCCGCTCAATCCGCAACCAGACCGATCCATCTGTATGTTACCCACGGACGGTTGCGGATCTTAAAAATGACAATCCATCACGAGCGGATCGAGAACCGAACCGATCCGGCCGGAACCAATCCGTGGACACCCCCTACTCCACACGTACACAAAATCGGGGCTAATGAGTTTTTGAAGGTGAGTTGCGGATGAATCTGACATCGACCACACCTCCTTTAATAATAAGTTCAGTTCTATCCCAAATAATCTAAAGCACACCCACACTCCTCCACTGCCACAGTCCGAACAGTGTCGAGAGAGATGTTTATTACCGTATTGGTGAAGTGAGTGAAACGAAAGAGCTTCAGTGTTCATGGCTAAGAAAGGAAATCGATCTTTGGGAGAGAGTCTCTCCGATCTAGTTCGGTTTTGGATTTTGGATGGAGAGAGAAATAGGGATAATAATTAAAAATATGGGGTAATATTTGGAGAGAGAGAGAGAGAAAAATGATTGGAAATATGAGATAATGATTTGAACTAAAGATAATGATTATTGATTAGAGGGAAATAGGGGTAAAAAAAAATTAGATTTATGTTTCAAGACCCAAACCAAACGAGGCCAGTATTTTTTAGGGTTAAAATTGGAGTATCCTGTTAGTAGAGGTGTCAAACGTGCGTGTCGTGCCGTGCCGTGCCAGTCAACTTCCGTGCCAACCGTGCTTCGTGTCGTGCCATGCCTATTTACTTCATCGTGCCATGGCGTGCCGTGCCAATCGTGCCACGTGTCGTGCCGTGCCGTGCCAAATTACTTCATCGTGTCGTGCCGTGCCGTGCTTTTTTGAAGTCGTGTCGTGTCGTGCCCGATTAGTTAATCGTGTCGTGTTGTGCTGTGCCGTTGACTTACTCGTGTTGTGCCGTGCCGTGCCTTTTTTTTATCGTGTCGTGCCGTGCCTTTTTTGTCGTGTCGTGCCGTGCCGTGCGTTTTTTTAGTCGTGCCGTGCCGATGTGCCATGCCGTGCGTTTAATTAGTCGTGTCGTGCCGACACCGTGCCTTCTTATCATGTTATAGTTTGGATGACTCACCACTTGTAAGTTTGGATTTTTTTTTTAAATAGTTGAAGTACTTTTTTTATTTATTAACGACATGCATTACGTCTACATTTTATCTATCAGCAATCAATTGGTCTCTAATTCTTATCAAGCAAGAATCCTGCAAAAGACCTGCACATTGTATGACCCGTAACGCCATATCCCATTGAGCAACCCACTCACTGATTGCAATTTGTGAATCACCAGCAGTTTCCATTTTCCAACCTTCCACACATTATCTTCTCCAATTATGTATGTTGCGGTATATCTCAATGTCGGGACCATGCACTCATGGCATATTTCCAAATCCAAAATGGTAAAGCTATTCATAGACAAAAACCGAAGACAGCATTAGCACTTAATAGTAACGAAAAGACTAAAAAGAGTCAGGCCAGTAACCGAACAAAGTCACACAAGGATCTCAAAATTACCCAATAATAAAGAAAATTAAAACAACTTCACCTCCTTTGAATTTAAAGAAAATTAGTTTGAACTAGGAATGTCATAGTACATAAACTGAAACACCTCTTCCATCAATTTGTTCAAGTATGACAAACATTGGGATTGTACTCATACAGCCGCCACAATGGTTTCAATACATAGAATACCTAATCAAAGTCTATTTGACACGAAAGAGAATCTGTTAACCCACAGTAACAGTACAGGAAAAGTAATCCACCAGAACGCATCAGTATTGCCATCAGCTACAGCACAGAAGTTGCAGAGGAACTATAAGGCATCCATCTATTCCTGAAATTTCGGAGGGGCATTATTCACAAGAAGTAAAAATCCATTACGAGAAACAACTAATCAAAAGACTAGTGATACTAGTGACACTCCTATAAATATGAACACGTCATATAAGGTGGCCATGGGCAAATCTACTTCAACCCAATCTATTCGCTTTGCAATTCAGTATTCACCATTCTATCATATACGAGCTGCAGTCAACATTTGTATCGAACATCAGGAAAACTAGCAGGATCCCAACTAACTTTTGCTAGAAGTTCAGAAATCTTTCCGACCATACTAGCTTATACGAGAGTTGTAATAAAAAATAGTTTATCGTCGTGATTTTGCATCACCTTGATAGCCTCCAAGATTTTGCTGAATTCCAACTTGTCTTCATTCTTGACAGTGGTCAAGCACAGAACTGCCGCAGTTTTCTGATGGACAATCTGTAAGAGAGGTTAAGTTGATTAGTCAACCAACCCTCAATTCTAGTTAAAAGGAAAACTTAAGAGATACAAGTGAGACACTTACAGTGCCCAAACGAGCTTTTCCTTTCACAATGCAGTATGGGATCTCCATCTTCCTGCACAATGCGGGAAGCCAGACAACAAGCTCTATTGGGTCCACATCATGAGCAATAACCACCAATTGAGCTTTGTTCTGAAAAAACCAGATATTTAAAAGCTATTAGTTGGGAAAAGAAAACAGCATCCAGTTTGCCAGACTTCAACAATATGCAACTCAAGTAAACCATACTTGCTCAATAAGGTAGGTGACATGGTTGAGATCGCATTTCACGACAATAGGCTTCTTAGCTTCAATTGTTTTTCCTTCAGTCTCAGCCTGAGCTCTTTTCAGAAGTCTCTCCTTCTTGGCTGCTTGGTCCTCAGGCCGGTACTTGAGAAGCATCTTAAATAGACTCGTTGGCCATTGCCGCATATTGAAGAAGATAGTAAGTTGTAAAGAGAGTATAGCAGAAACAAACTAATGAGAATACAAGCATTGAGAAAATGTTCACGATCAAGTCAGGAATGAACAATAAATTACACCTTACATTAGTTGAAGTGGACCTAACATATATGAGAAATAGCTGCAATTTACAAAACACGCTTTTCGCTAAGATGCAAAGCAATTCGAAAACTAGAAGATTAGATGTAACAGATACTAAACAACTAGGCTTTATGCAATAAGCAGAGACTAAACCCCACAGTCTACAATGGTTCACATTTATCTTATGCATAATAAGCAAACCAAAACCCAGCTCCATAACTCAGTCCTAGCATAAGGTGTAAACAGAGAGCTTTTAGGACCTCATATAGCATGCATCAAGAACAAAAACGACCAACATATTAGCTAAGATACAACAGAAATTTGCACATAAATTTAAAAAGTAATTTGCAATGGAACCTAAAAGCATCTAGGCTTCTTTAATTAACATACAGTAGACTGAGAAAAAAAAACACTGTGGAGTGAAGTTCATTTATATCATAATCTAAAATACCAAAGATCCATAATTAAAAAGCAGCTTTCATATACATCCAAACATCCAAGTTCACCATTGAAGTCGAGACCTACACCGCACGGGAGAGGAATCCACACCCAAGGATAATTCATCCGGAACATCCCATGTAATTCCGCACGCACACACACACACACACACACACACACACACACAGCATGTAGTACCTAATTGGCTAATTCAGTGGTGGTACTGAGTTACCAACGCCTCAGTAGTCCATCATAGGCTGCATAGGCATATTAATATGAAAATGGCTCAACAACCATCATTGCCAAAAGGCTCATAATTGATAATTCATCATTAGTCATTGCCTTGTATGGAGTAAAATAACCCAGAAATGAGTAAAACAGTCCACATATGCTGCCATAACACCCCAGCAAACAATTTCAAAACCATAACAGCCCAGAAATGAGTAACCAGACCAATGTATGTTTCAATCACCACTCTCAATATTCAGAATTCCAAAGTAACAGCTAAGTCATGGTCAGGTTCCAAACAAGACAGAAACTATTAATCTGCAGTAGAAAGAAAGACAGAAATATGGCTCATTTGAACATCACAATGGCCAAAACTATTAAATTCCCCACAACCACAGACAGAACCAAACTGCAGCAGCAACAACCAAAGGGCAAAGACTCAGTTCACACATCACTGCCCAGTTCAATAGAATCAGAATTCCCCAGAAACACCAACATTTGATTCAATCACCACTCTCCACAGAATTCATATTCAGGTTCCTAGAAATCCAGAATATACTATAGTTAACTGCAGCACAAAGAAAGACAAACTTGCAGCACTTACAGCCAAGTCATTCAAGTTTGAAACACACACACACACACAAACAGAGTCAACCAAACTGGGCTCATTCGATAACAAAACTTGGTGCATCATTGACCAGAAAACTAAAAAATGGGCTCAGATTACACATCATTGCCCAGAAAAACTCAGACATTGAAAACTCAAACTTGGTGCACCATTGCCCAGAAAATAGTTAACTACCAACTGCCCAGAAATGGCTCAGATTACACATCACTGCCCAAGCATCATTGCCAAAAGGCTCCTTCCAATGATATATAAACCAGAGTCTGGACATAATCTACACAAACTTTACCAAAGCCATAACCCAATTTCTAATGCAGTGAGCACAATCATGGAAATACAGCATCTCTGCCCAAGCATAGCAGTCCATATAACAAACAATAAATTCATGGCAGAGCTTAAAGACTAAAACAAACACATGATTTTTATATACACCAAGGAATGCCTCCTTCCAAGGAGACACATCAACAAGACATAAGAGTACCAAGGAATGCCTCCTTCCAAGGAGACAAATAACAAAACCTGGTTCCAAAATAATACCAAGGAATGCCTCCTTCCAAGGAGACAAATAACAAATAATGATAGTCACAAGGTGCAGTTGATGTGATTCTGCCCAAATGAGCCATTAGAGCAAAACCCCTCCATAAGTCTGAGTCCTCTGGAACAACCTGCCACTGGAAATCAATTAGTGCCATGAAAATAGTGGAGGTAAGTAAAACAAACTGATGCACCCCTCTGATTAAATGCCCCTATGCCACGTGCTTGCTATTCAGATTCAAGATTAAGGTGCCATGCTTCACACAAGTATAAAGGACCATCCAAATGTGATATAGTGTGACTGTGATATATAAAAAATTCAAGTGGAAAACACACAAGATGAAGAAAGAGTCTTGTACCTCAGTTACGCGATATAGCTAAAGAAAGAGTCTTGTACCTCAGTTAAAAGAACTCCCAAGTTCACCATTGAAGCCGAGACCTACACCGCACAGGAGAGGAATCCACACCCAAGGACAATCCATCCGGACCATCCCATGTAATTCCACAGAGACACACACACACACTGACACACACACACACACAACATGTAGTACCTAAATGGCTAATTCAGCGGTGGTACTGAGTTACCAAAGCCTCAGTAGTCCATCATAGGCTAAATAGGTATATTATCAAAATAGCTCAGCAAGCATCATTGCCAAAAGGCTCATAATTGATAATTGGCTTAGGTATGTTTCATCATAGCCAAAAACTGAAATGGATGCAACATTAAGTGTACGGGGATAAAATCCACGTAGCCCTGGATCACGTGCTTCCTTGATTCAACCCTAAATCTGATCTGGATTAGCTTCAATCCCCCTCTTTGTCACTAGGTGCCCTAGGAACTTCCCCGAGCTGACTCCAAAGGCACACTTGGAGGCGTTTAACTTCAACTTGTACTCTCTTAGAATATTGAAAGTTACCTTCAGGTCGGCAAGGTGATCAGGCTTCAATTTGCTTTTTACCACCATGTCGTCGATGTAGACCTCCATGGTTTTGCCGAGCTGTTCCTTGAACATCTTAGTGACCAACCTCTGGTAGGTTGCTCCAGCATTCCTTAACCCAAATGGCATAACTTTGTAACAGTAGAGCCCCCTTGGTGAGATGAAGGATGTTTTCTCCTGGTCTGGCTCATGCATGGCTATTTGATGGTATCCTCGATACGCGTCAAGGAAGCTCATCCTTTCATAGCTTGATGTGGCGTCTACTAGCTGATCAATCCTGGGGAGTGGAAAGCTGTCTTTCGGGCACGCTTTGTTGAGGCTGGTGAAATCCACACAGACTCTCCACTTCCCGTTTTTCTTCTTGACTACTACCGTGTTGGCTAGCCAGTCGGGATAGCTCACTTCTCGTATGGCATCCACTTCTAGTAGGCGATCTACTTCATCAATCACAGCGTCGGCATGCTGTGGTGCCGACCTTCTTGCCTTCTGCACAACTGGTTTGTGCTGAGGATCCACGTTTAAATGGTGGCAAATCACCTCGGGGTCTATCCCAGGCATCTCCTGGGGAGTCCATGCGAAAACATCGACGTGGTCCTTCAGGAAGGCAACCAAATCCCTTTCCTCTTGCTCGGCGAGGGTCTCGCCGATCAAGAAATATCTTTCTGCGTCATCGCTTTGAATCTGTATCTTCTTTAACCCCTCCACCATCTTCTTGGTGGGATCACCTCCAACGTCCTCCAAGGTCGGCTGATCTGGAACTTCCACTGTCTGTACCAACTCGGCTCTTGGGGATTTCTTTAAAACCATGTTGAAGAACAAATCGGCTACCTTCTGATGCACTCTATACCATCCGCTCCAGGGTATTTGATCTTCTGGTGATAAGTTGAAGAGACCGCCCTCATTTTGTGCATCCAAGTTCTCCCTATAATCACGTTATAGAAGGACGGCAGATCCACCACTAAGAAATCAGTTTTTAGAACAACCGATCTTGCTCTAACAGGCAGCGTGACCTTTCCCATAGGCCATACTGTCTGTGCACTGAAGCCAACCAACGGAACTACACATTTCTGCAATGAGCTCGGCGAGAGTTCCATCTTCTTGAAAGTATGGTAGTACATGATTTCTGTGCTAGCTCCCTGGTCAACAAGAATCTTCTCAACGTCATATTCCCCTATTCGTAGGGTGACTACCAACGCATCGTTATGGGGCACCACCACTTCATCTAGATCGTTGTTGGTGAAAGTGATAGGGACCTCTGTTACTCCTTCCGCTCGCGGCCTTTTCGTGTCGAGCTTCATAACTTGTTTCGCCTGGCCGTTGATTCTCTGGATGTGCCTTATCTCGTTGTTGGTATAAGGGGCGACTAATCCATGTATCATATGGATTGTTCCCTTTGGACCTTTCTCCTAGTCCATCTCTTCTACCACCTCGGCATCATTCCTATTATCTGCCAAAAATTCCTTCAGATGGCCTTCTGCCACCTTTTCATCCAAAAACTTCTTGTACTCCACACAATCTTCAGTCATGTGCCCCCAATCTCTGTGTTAGCTGCAATGCTGGTTAGTAGATCTTCTTTTCTCCGGATTCCCAGTCATCTTTGGGGGTCTTCTGAACCACTGCTCATTCTTGATCCTGTACAGCATCTTGTAGATTGGGATATTGAAAGTTGCCATGATGCTAAAGTACGACTTGGGGTCTGGGTCAGCTCTGTCCTTCTTCTGCTGTGCATAATCCTTCCTTCCCGTTGTGAAATCCTTTTTGTATACCCTTGATTCCACCGTCTTCTTCTCTGGTAGCTGGAGTTGTCCAGCCACGATCTTTCCCCCAGCCTGCAGGATATCATCTTCTACCCGTGCATGCTCCTGAATTCTCTCCATCAGTTTGGCCACAGTCTTGACCGGATGCATGGTAAGCGATTCTCGTAGCTTACTATGCACGGGCAAACTTGTCTTG
Source organism: Vaccinium vitis-idaea (assembly GCA_963854785.1). Lineage (NCBI taxonomy): Eukaryota > Viridiplantae > Streptophyta > Magnoliopsida > Ericales > Ericaceae > Vaccinium > Vaccinium vitis-idaea. The sequence goes on along the minus strand of OY978225.1, from coordinate 17,675,166 downwards.
AACGTTGCCAGTGCATATTCTTCATTGCAATTTTCAATCTCATTGAAAGTTTCCCAAAAACGCTTCGAGTACTGCCGCAGAGTCTCTTCATCCCTCTGTCTCATAGAGGTTAGTGCATCAAAAGTTTTTGGGGCTGCTCGGCTTGTCAGAAACCGAGCAGTGAATTCTTCGGCTAGTTGAGTCCAGCATAAGATAGATCCTTCTGGGAGTTTATGGTACCAGCTCAAGGCCACTTTCCCTAGACTGGACGGGAACATCTTGCATAGCAAGGCATCATCTTGCTCGTGCATAAACATGGCCTGCTGGTAGTGTTGAATATGGGCTACAGGATCCGTGCTAGTTTCGTAAGGAATGAACGCTGAGTGTTTCACCCTGCTCGGTGTCTTCTCTGCGCGGATCCAGTGGGCCAGTGGTGACTTAGAGATATGGCCAAGGGCTTCCTTAGCTGCTTCTCGTGCAGTTTTGGGGCTTCCCTAAGCTCGGTAAGCGTCCCTCCTTTTTGCATATTGCTCAGGAATGTGCTCATTGGAACCAGATCTCTCGTATCTGTCCCTAGCATGCTTCCTTCTTTCTCTTTTTTCGACAGAAACGCTCCTGTCTCTCCTTTTTCGTGGAGAGGCTGCTCGGTCAGTGGAGACGTTGTCGTGATGACGACATTTCTTTTCTTTCTCATAATGCACGGATCTCGTCCGTGATCGTAGATCTTTTTCTTTCTCCTGAAGCTGCTTCTTTAGGTCCTGAATCTCTCGTTCTCGTCGAGTGACTTCACGGGCCAATTCTTCTGCTTTTTGCTCCTTTTTGTCAAGGCTATCCTCTCTCTCTCGATTCTTTGTGTGCTTATGACCATCCTTCGTTGGGGGGCTCCTCCCCCGTTCTCGTCGGGTGGAGGCTTCCCCACCTCTTGGTGGTGTCTTTGAGCGTCTTTGCCTTTCGCCTACCCTTGGTGAATCGTGACATATTAGGCGTGTATCCCTGAATTTTGGAATCTCAGGGATATGCCCTATGTTGAACCTCCTTGTTGCTGGCTTTTTTTGTGGTGCTCTCAGAGCCACGGGAGTTTTATCCACCCTTGTGCTCTTTCTCATAGTATACACAAGAGTGGTACCATCGTCTTCTACATCCTGCCTTCTTGGAGTGCACAAAAAAGGTCTGAAAGAACCATTGTTGATCTCTGTTAAAAAGGGATCGAGCTTCTACATAAGCATTTCTCACAGACGGCGCCAATTGTACGGGGATAAAATCCACATAGCCCTAGATCACGTGCTTCCTTGATTCAACCCTAAATCTGCAAGACAGAAAAAGGGTTAGAGCACCTTTGCCTCTCGTTAGCAAAGACCCTCCGATGCCTAAGTTAGTATCTCGTACTTGGTGAATTCAAACCACAATGCGTATGAAATGGGTTTCACAGCGTACCTTTTGTCATGGTTATTGCCTTGTATTTATAGGTGTAGATGTTCATCATCCTTAGGCATCTCGTGCCCCCTGTTTCCTATTCTCTTTAGGAACCTGTTTCCTAATAGGACTTTCCTATTAGGGACGAGTCTCCATGCCCTGCTAGATCTCGTCTAGCAGGGGTCTTCTTTTCCACATAGGATTCTTTCCTATATGAGGTATATTCCTAATCACGTTAGGACTTCCCAAATCAATCCCTTGTTTCACGGGATCGCTCCTTATCTCATAAGGAGCCGCTGTAGAATATTCTGGAATGTCTCACCGCCCCACTCGTGGCGGTGTCGTGCTTCCACGTAGCTCGGAATAACTCGTACATAGCTCAGCCCATCACGTCGAGCTGAATTATGTATTCCAGAATGTTGTTTAAGCTATACACGTAGCCTTCCTAGCTCGGCCATATCAGGGGCATCCTTTATGCCTTACGCCGAGCTAGTGCATCCTGATTTATTAGTTTACTCTTTATTAGTTCTAGCCTCATTCGTGGCCAAACCAGCTCGGCACAGGGTTTAACAACTCCCTATGTGGTGCCGAGCTTTCCGCCCTCTCGTGGTGATCAACTAAGGCACGTGCTATGCCCTTTATTAGGGTTAATCAAGTTTTACCCACTCCATTAAGTTTCCATTTAAGACCCTCGTAAGTTGCAAATCACAATTCAGCTAATTTTGTAAGTTTTAAAATCGTGATAATGGGTTGTGTCTGTGGCTTATTCATTTCATACTAAAACAACACACACACACACACACACACACACACACACACACCACAAGAACAACAACTGAAGTGGGGGCAACATCATATTGCCATAAGTTGCCACAGCCACACACACACACACACACACACACACAACTGAAGTGGGGGCAACATCACATCGCCATAAGTTGCCAACCCACTTCAGTCCAACTACTGAAATGAATAATTCACAGATACATACCCCAGCATAATAAATTAATAATAGGTACAAAACAAATGCCATCAATCACTATCTATATCGGAGTCTGCATAATAACCTCTGAATTCATCTTTAGCTGACACTTTTTCAATTCCAAGGCGTGCATCCTCCCAATCTTTCAAGCACATGAGACAATCCAAAATGTCTGGAGCTAGTCTGCTCCTCTTCTCATCCAGCACTCTTTTACCTGCACTAAAAGCAGATTCTGATGCCACTGAAGACACAGGAGCTGTTAGTAGATCACGTGCCATGATTGAAAGAATGGGATAAGTCGTTTCATTTTTTTTCCACCATGCTAAGATATCAAAATTAATCAAGTCATTCGCACTAACTGATTCTAGGTCCAAATATTTAAGAAGTTCATTGCGTGAAGTTACAATGCTACTTCCTAATCCTAAACTTGAACTAAGCAAAGACCAAGATGCATCATTACATGTAGAAGAAGAGGTGAAAGAGGCAGTAGTAAGTGAAGTAATTGCACCAAACTTAGATTCATATCTAGCATACATGGCATTCAATAAATCAAGCACAACTTCAGAAGAAGGTAAAGTAGTAATACATAAATTCGTACCAATCTCTCTTAAGAGCACTGAAACACCCGCTACCTTAATCCTAGGGTCCATTACCGCAGCTAACACAAATAGTGGTGGCATTTCCTCGAAATATTTTCTAAATTTTTCTTCCATATCCACACAAGCATTTACAAAATTTGGGCTTGCCCTATAAATACGAAAAGTGAGACTGATATTGTAAAGATGATTAAGCACAACACAAGAAGTAGGATAATGAACAGCAGAACAAGCTAATGTAGCAACATAAAACACTTTCAAAAATTTCATGAACTCAAAACCAATTTTCCAATCAGATGGAGATAAAGAATCACCACGATACCTCTGGTTAACAAAAGCAGATATCACATCACTATATTTCCTACAAGACTTTAACATAAGGTAGGTCGAATTCCAACGAGTCACAATATCAAAGTTCATTTGTTTTGCTTTCACATTGTAACATGTAACACACAATTTATCAAATTCTTGTTGCCTAGATGAGGAAGTACCAATAAAAAGAACAGCAAATCTAATTTTTGAAATCTGTGGTGCTATATGTTTCAAACCATCTTGCACAACCAAGTTAATCACATGGCACACATATCGAACATGCAATAATTCACCAAAATAAGCAGGAGTCAAATTTCTTTTAAACAATGGTAATGAAGCAGTATTAGCACTTGCATTGTCAAAAGTAATGCTAAAAACTTTATCAACAAGTTCATAATCCCTAAACACGCACATAATACTTTCAAAAATCTGATCAGCATCATGAGGAAACTCCACTAAACGGAAAGCAATAATTTTTTTTCGCAAAGTCCAAATAGAGTCTATATAATGAGCAGTGACACACATATAACCACGATTATTTATACCATACCACATATCAGAAGTAAAAGCTATCGTACCAAGTTTAGCAAGTTCACAAATCAAATCTTTTTTAACTTCATTATATGCTTTCATTGTATCACTACGGGTTGTATTTCTAGAAACTTTACCAAATTCAGGATTCACACAATTTTGCATACAATATTCAAATCTAATATCATCACCAAAAGTAAATGGTTGTTCAGCTACAGCTACGTAATGGGCCAGTCCATCTCTCATTTTTTCTTTCATATAAACATAATCTGCCAAACTACTCGCAGATTCGCCACTCACTATTTTATCTGGATGTTTATTTCTAATATGTCTACCATGATGCCCTATTCCAGTATCACTACCGCAAGTATAATGCAGGCCACAATAATTACATACAGCCGTAGTTCCTATGTCAATACCATTTTTGTCACGCCCTCATTTTTATAAAAACAAAATTAACGGAATTCCTTACACTTAATAAGTCAAATGATAAAATATTTCCATAAATCCTCCCAAAGAGATTTCCATTCAAAATTTACATCATTAATCCATTGGCAAATCAAGTATTTGGGCACCCTTGCCCCAAAGGTGAAATCAAATATTATCCCATAAGTTATTACATAAGTCCAAATTGTTAGAAGATTGAATAACCAAAAGTTACATTGTCATTTATCAAAATACAAAACTTGAGATAAAAAAATATCTTCATGCATGCATAAGCTTCACATAATGCATCACTCCACAAGCATCCGATCTCATGCTCCATGTTGTGTACCTGGGAAAGATAGGGTGAGCTCACTAGCTCGTAGGGAAAACCATACTACAACCACTAGGCATATAAATATGATGAATGCACATGATGTGGTTTGCCAAGATAAGAGATGCTCAGAGGAACACAACGGAAGCTAAAACAAGGGATACGTGTCCAAGAAGTACCCACGTGTCCAAAAATGATATCAAGTGTCCAAAAAAATTTTAAGGTGTCCCAGAGTACCCATTAGTTCATTAAGTTTTTCAAAATCATCAACAAGTACCGCACGTGTCCAAAACCGTGTCCAAGTATCCAATATTCACCAAAATACCATATGTACCTCAAAACATTTTCATTTCCAAGTACTCAACACCACCAAAGTTTCCATTTTTGTTTCACCAAGATCACCCAAGTCACTCACACAAGTTTAAAACCAAGTCCACAAGTCGAGTTTCGACAAAACACAATAAATAGTCCAAAATCTCATTTCTCATTTCTTTCATTGAAGAAAAAAACATCATTTTCATTGGTACTAGGGATTTAATCCCTCTGCCGGGTTCCGTAGGCCCCGCGTGCCTTTGCTGGGTATTTGTAGGCCCCGTCTGCCTCTGCCGGGTTTCATAGGCCCCGCGCGCCTTTGCTGGGTATTTATAGGCCCCGCCTACCTCTGTCGGGTTCCATAGGCCCCGCGTGCCTTTATCAAAAATTTTACCAAATGATGGCATTGGTGTAAAACACCTCATTATCACAAACATTTCATTAAAACTTTCATAACAAGTCCATTTCTCAAATTTCATTTCACCAAAGTGCCCTTTCTTTTGAAATGCCACAATTTTCGCCAAAAGGGGCGACCAATCCAATATGTCATGTGTCCGATACGTATAACGAATTGTCCAATAAAAACACGTGTCAAAGTCGTAGTTTAACGATTTCAAAATGGTTTTTGGGGTTACCACGTTGCTATATATCAAGTATACGAAGTTCCGGACGATTGGAGGTCAAACGGACGTCAAAGGGTGGCCGAAAACCACCCAGAAAATCTGGAGAAGTTGCTGGAAAACAGGGGCAGCGGCTAAAACCAGGGGCAGCGGCTAAAACCAGGGGCAGCAGTGCAGATTTTCACCATAGAGGTGTGGAATTTCAACCCAAATGCAAATGTGATAGTCTAGGTTCAAATTAGAGATGCTAGTCAACAATTAAACATGGAGGGAGGTCAATTCCACTCCCAATTTCATCAATCAACAACCAATTTCGTAGATCACAAAATCAAAATGAGGAAAACCCATACAAAGAGGAAAAACATAATTTTTCATGAAGTTGAAGCCAAGAACAAGATATGTTCAACAAATCACAAGTATATAACTAGAGGAGGTAGTAATTGTTTCCCTACCTCATGGGTTAAGCTCCAAATGTGAAGAGAAAAGAAAACCCTAGGTGTAGAAACCCTCAAATCCCGAAACTTGAGCTCCCGAAAGCAACCCGAACTCCACACGGTGCGTAGAACACGAAAATGGTCTTGGTTCTTGAAGTGGTTGAGTGAGGAGGGCAAAATTTGAGCTTGGAGTGAGCAACAATGGAGGAGAGAGAGGAGAGAGAGGGGCCGATCGGGTTGGGGAGGGAGGAGAGATGGGAAGTTTGTATTTTTTGCAAATTTACCCCACACACTTCTAATATAATCCCCTTATTACACTACACACCCAAATGTAACTTGTGTATATAATATGTGACCACAATACTTATTTTCATAAACCAAACTTAAGTAAAGAAAACTTTTTCTTTACTTTAATTTATTTATGAAAATAAGAAAGTACCCCTCATTTGGAAACAATGGCATTTACAGAATTTTGAAATTCTTATCACATCAAAATCTCATCCCCCCACTTTTAGTACAAAACCGAAAATGGGCACATTTTTCTCCGAAGAAAATGGGCGAAAGATGACTTTGCCTTACTCAAAAATAACCTACGATTATACCGTTGTGATTAGAAAAATCCAAGGAACCATTACCGGGACTTTTTATCGACCAAATCGAAACTTCTCCAAAAAGTGATTTTTCAAAAAGTAATTAAATTTTCTGGGTCTTTACAATTTTCATCTTTAAAGTGCTCAACTATAGAGAAATGTTTCCATACCCATGACGTGCGTCTCCTTTTTGAACCAGTAGTTGAATTAGTAGGAGTTGAATCTGCTGGAGTAGAACTAGAAGGCCTTGTTCCAGTGTGAACAATGTTTGAAGCAGCTTCGCCTACACTTACAGACTCCAAAACTCGTCCCTCTGGTGCAACAACATGGTCTCCACCATGTTCATCATCAAAAAAATCAAAATTACCAGCATCCATCTACACAAAAAAAAAAGTAAAAATCAGTGGTGAATGAGTAAATAAGTGGTGAATGACTGATCAAAATACAGAAACCCAAAATACTTACCGGTGATTAAATGAAATTATGAAACCCAAAATACATAAATCAAACCCTAGATTTTAGAGTCCAGACAAATCAAACCCTAGTTGTGAGTCGTGACTGGACTGTGGCTGTGAGCGGTGGTGGTCCGGTGATTAGAGTAGAGAGAGTGTGTGTATCGTGACTCGTGAGCGGAAGATGGTCCGGTGATTAGAGTCGAGAGAGACTGAGAGAGTGTGGATCGACAGATCGCGACTCGTCAGCGGTGGATGGTGGTGAATCACCACAGGGTGTGAGCGCCGACAGGTGGTGGCCCGGTGGATGGTGGTGGTGACTGGTGACTGTGGATCGTGATCGTGGTGACTGTGGATGATGGTGGTGACTGGTCTGTGGATCGTGTGACTCGTGAGTCGTGGTGATTAGAGTAGGTGGTGACTGGTGAGCGGTGGTCCGGTGGATGGTGGTGGTGACTGGTGAGCGGTGGTCCGGTGGTTGAGATGAGATCGATGAGAGAGAGAGAGAGACGACCGTTTGACAGTCAGAGAGAGAGAGAGATGATTAGGGTTACAAGAAAAGTGGCTGCCATCCCTTATAATGGTATATTTATACTACGGCTAGTTAGGCTACCGGTACAGAAGATCTAATGCACAGAAAATGGCTTTTGGGGGCCACTTTTTGGTCCCACGTGAATAATCCGAACCGTTGAATGATTTCAAAATAATGTTTTGTACGACCATGCAATCAAATCAATTGGATATGTGTAACTGGTCTATCCAAAACTCCAAGTATTGAAATCAATTGGATATTTGTAACGTGGATCGACGAGTTACGCATATTCAATTGACCTGTTTTTTGGCAAAGCCGTACGAAACATTATTTTGAAATCATTTAACAGTTCGGATTATTCACGTTGGACCAAAAAGTGGGCCTCTAAAGCCATTGTACGACATGAACGGTGAGGATCATCGTAATTGTGTTGCGATGGAGAGCCTTTCAAAATCCGATCGTCGAAAAATTTGGCGAGAGTCATTAAAACATCAACACAAACAAAGTGAACGGTGTGGATCGTCATAATTGTGTTGCAATTGTGTGGCTATCGTACATTATACCATAACACAGTAGCTTGGTTCAGAACCAAGTAAGTTCGATGTATAGAATTGCAAGGTAGGTGTAGACTCGTTTTTCCGAATGTTCGATCTGAACCGTTGCAATTTAATATCTCGTCAATTCTATCATCCTCCCCAAAATCGATGATCATCCGATATCGGTAACAACACGATCGAAACACATTCAGTGCTTGTAATGGAATTTCAGTACTATAATGCACCACTTAAAGGCCACCTAATCAATTTTTTAAAAATCTGAACCATTAGATGTGTTTAAAGCATGTTTTTAAGGTCCTATGCAAAGATTTGGAAAAAAAAAACCCAAAAGGGCTTGATCGGGCCAGGTTTTCGTATAGTAGTTTTACGAAAACCTACTCCGATCAACTACTTCCGGGTATTATTTTTTGCAAAATCCTCGCGTAGGACGCTGAAAATACGTTTTAAACGCATCTAACAGTTCCGGTCGTCGAAATTTGGTCCGGAAAGTGGAGGCCCATTATTGTGTTCCTGTGAGAGTGAGACAGTGAAACTATGAAAGGAATCAAATTTAATTTGTATAATTTATAATTTTCTATAACCAAATTTAATAAAAATAATTTCTATAATATAATTTAATAAAAGAATCTAATTCCTATAATTTGAATTTCTATCATTTTTTTATAAAAATAATTTGTATTTTTTTTTCTTTTTTTGTCTATCTCTCTCTCCGTAATTTTTTTTTTCAAAATCTTTATTAGATAAAATGCAATGTATCAATTATCAAACATGTAAACAAATATTTTACAAGCTTATTTTTTTTTTTTGTCCAAACTCTCTCTCTCTCTCTCTCTCTCTCTCTCTACAAAGAATTATTATTATTTTTTAAATTTTTTATTTTTTTGTTCATGACTTAGCTACTTACTTACAAGTTACAAAACACTATTTTTTTTATTTTTTTCACAATTTTTTTTTTTTCAAAATGTTTATTAGATAAAAGGCAATGTATCAATTATCAAACATGGCAAAAAATATTTTAAAAGCTTATTTTATTTTTTTGTCCAAACTCTCTCTCTCTCTCTCTCAAAATTAAAATATAAAATAAAATAAATCAATAAAATTTTTGTAACTTCTTTTTCCCTCTTGTTTATTTTTTTGTTCATGACTTAATTTTTTTTAAACTTGATATAAATATATAATTCACTAACACAAGTTACACAACAAAAAAATAATTCTTTTTTTTATTTTTGTGATTATCAAAAAATACATACAAATAAATTATTTAACATTTTTTTTTGCCTTGTGCCCTGCCCGTGCCGAGCCGCCGTGTCGTGCCGTGCCAGGCCAACTTCCGTGCTCGTGCTGTGCCGTGCCATGTCCCAGTGACGTGCCTCGTGCCACGTTGACTTCTTATCGTGCCCATGCCGTGCCCGTAGAAGACCGTGTCGTGCCGTGCCACGTGCCACCTTAGCCCGTGCCGTGCCCGCTCATTTCCGTGCCACGTGCCAACTTATACCGTGCCGTGCCAGAATTTTACCGTGCCTCTGGCGTGCCGTGCCGCCTCCCGACGGGCCGTGCCCGTGCCGGCCCGGCCCGTTTGACACCTCTACCTGTCAGTAGGGATGGACCTCTATGTTTTAGGGTCAAAGGCTTTGGACTTTTTTTTTGTAGTATTTATTACTCCTACTTTGGAAAATACAAGGTGACGCCCCGAGACCGCTGTCGCCGCATCATATCCGGACGCGTCTTTTTTTCTCACCCCCACGAGAAATCTCTCTCTCTCTCACATATATTCCAATTTGTACCCACATTAGGCTTTTGCCAACCTCGCACCGACCCAACAGAGGCGGCCTCGAGTTCCCCCATTCTTTCTCCGACCTAGATCCCCGAATAAATTTCATTGAGATACAAATTTGTTTTCTTCTTCTTCTTCTTCTTCTTGTGATTCGTTTGAATTATACCTATACTGCGTATAGTCACATAAACATGTGGATACGAAAATGATGGATCACAGAAAAATAAGCTTGGTGTTTGTGCTGGGATTGTGGTTTTCACCTTTTTACGGATCAGCTAATTTCGTGTTCAATGTGAAGCACAAATTTGAAGCGCGTGACAGGACATTGGCCGCTTTGAAGGCCCATGATGACCGCCGTCATGGCAGAAGCCTAGCCGCCGTCGATCTCCCTTTGGGTGGAAACGGCAGCCCCACTGATAGCGCGTAAGTCCCAACTGATAGCGTGTTACCTTATTCATATACACGCACACACGTGTGTATCATATTTATAAGAATATATCTCTGCAGTCTTGCAGACATTTCCATCTACAAAATTATCATGCGCTTTTAATTGTAATTTTGTTCCTCCTTTAATTTGTGCCATTATTACCATAATTGTAGTTACTGTAACGAATACGAGTTATGGGGGTTATTTTTTCATATGTTGCTATAACTAAGGAATCGATTTCAAAAGGGGCAGCACAATTTTTGAAGAATGATAAAAATGCTCGATCATCTTGTATGATTGTCTATCTTGTTAAATGATGAATATCTCCGAAATTGATGACAATTGAAGAAAGCAAAACAAAGCTATGAGCTATGAACGTTATCTTAGGTTGAAAATAATGTGATTTAATTGGCAATAGGAAACAACGGTTATAAAAAATCCAAACTCAATACCGGGCCTCATGGCATTGACGGCAGTGAACAATTCAACAAAGCATTTTTGTGTTATTAGCCATCTAAAATGTATAGTGCATGATTGAGCTAAGAAAATTAAAAATAAAAAGAGAGGAGAATTGATGACATAGCCATGGAGTGGTTAGACAAGTCTCATACGCTTTGGAAGCCTAAACTAAAGGCTATGGGTAGCACGAGCATCGAGAAATCTTTTTGGTCCAAAAACAAGTGTCCATGGTAGTTAGTAGTTCAAGGGTCATCCATGATAGTCGGTAAGTAAAGGGTCATCGTGATTCTAGTACTTGCACTAATATTCATCTAGAAATATTAAACACATGATGTTAATCATTGCATGAGTCGTTAGATTCAATGTATGCATTTTAGCATTTATATCTAGGTTTATTCACATATCTTATTAAATGGGTTCATTGATTAGATTAATTTCCTTTAGATTTCTAGGAACTAGAAGAGTCTTTCCATGGATTATAAATTGGGATGTAATCTTTCCTTTTATTATTAGAGTTGACAATTGAATTGAATTTTGAGGATCAAGGCTGTGGTCATTGTGATTGGGGCTGCGGTCCTTGTTGAAAATCGCCTAACCCTTGCGAGGGTGAAGCATTCTTTCTCTGTCTTCCCCTTCTCATTTTTTCCTCTCTTCTCCTTTGTGCATTTACCCCAAGTACTATTCTTGTTTTCCTTCCAAAAACCTCCACGTTTCTCATTTTAGGCAGCAATATGTAGGTATCCTAAAAACGTCCTACATTAGAGTTCAAATGTGGAATAGTGTTTACTTTTTATATTCTTGAAACTATTGAAAAGATAACTTCTAGGGGGTGTTCCACTAACAAAAAAAACTGTTTTTTCCAAACACCGAGATAGGTTATTCTCTCACAACATATCACATAAAAAACCGTGAAAAACCAGTTTTTTTCAAAAAACTGGGTTAGTTGAACACCCCCCCTAAATATGTGAAATGAATTGGTTTCCCTCTCCGTTGTTATGTTGCATTTATGATTAAGTCTTTTATTTTCCTAGATTTATTAATGTGCTCTTGTCCATTCTCAATGGTTTGTAAACGTGTATACAGATATATACAAATTTCTTTGGTAGACTTTGTTCATGTGTATGCATTGATGTTTGAGTTTATTTAGATTATTTGGCTGATTGTCTAGGCTCTACTACACCATGATTGGGCTTGGGACACCTCCAAAGGACTATTATTTGCAGGTAGATACGGGAAGTGACATTATGTGGGTGAATTGTGCTGGCTGTAAGACCTGTCCTACAAAAAGTGACCTCGGTGTAAGCCCCTTCTTTACATTGGATATGAATCTTTTAATTGAAGAATTGGAACTCTTTCATTTGGTGCTGTTATCGTTAATTTTTGGTCAGCTCTTTCATGGTTTCTAACTAATATGTAGTTTAAAATTGTATTATCATGGTTGGTGTATAACAGGTAGAACTCAGACTTTATGATCCAAAAGGCTCCACAACTGGAACATTGGTTACTTGTGATCAGGATTTCTGCATTGAGACGTTCAACCCTACTGGTTGCAAGGTTGGATCAATGTGTCAATATGGTGTTACATACGGAGATGGGAGCTCAAGTGTGGGTTACTTTGTTAAAGATAATATACAATTGGACCGGGCTTCTGGAAACCTTCAGACCACACCCATGAATGGTAGCATTGCATTTGGGTGAGTTCACATCTCTAATTTTGGAGTGTAGTTTCTTTCAACTTTATAAAACTGCAGCCATAGAGGAAGGTAACACCTTGTAATGAGAGAGATAATCAAACACTTTTCTGTCAAAAAATGTAATGAGTCAATAATTTCTAACATAAATATTGGAGCTCTCGAGCTAATAGCTCGAGTGTTTGAGTTGGATAAAAGTTTCTCTTTAGAGACCTCAAAAAGTTTGTTCTACCTCATAAAATTTAACTCTATTGGCTCTTTGCCACCCTAACACACCATACCCATTTATGTTTACTGTGAGCATGTTTGTCGAAGGCATGCCTCCACCCAATCAGGTTGATTATGATAGACCGCCCAGAAATGGAAGAAAAGTTACTCGACAACCTGAATTGCATGACCTTACAAGCTTCTCGTAAAAAAGGATGCAAGTCTTTTGCTGTCCACTAGAAGTTCTAAAGTTCTAAACCCCCCAAAGCGATGGTCTTCTCACTTGACTGATTAGTGTTGGACCCAATTACTAAGTACACTAGTTAGAACCATAGAAGATATATAGATATGTTGGCACATTTTAGTCATTTCATCGGATAAATTGAGAGAAGTAGAACTGATATGTTTATGGGCCAAGAACGAACAAAAAGCACAATCAGTAAAAGAAAACACTTGTACTAGTTTCTATAGCTCTAGGAAGTGCCGTCAAACGTTCATATAGACCGCAAACCCTGGAGGACTTCTGTGGCTATTCCATATATCTAGCAAGTAGCAATTCTGTTCAATTGGAAGGCGATGTGCTGGATGAGCTATGCTAAGGGCATGTATATTTGTGTGCGCTAAGGATGTGTGTGTGTGTGTGTCATATGGATATGGATTATATGTTAATAATAGTATATACATGTGTTCATATATAGATAGGAAAAAAAAAACGCTTTACCAACTTAAGCTTCATTCCTAATAAGATGGTATTAAAGCTGGGATGTCTTGTCTTGTGTCCAAGTCGTGCTGCCAACTCAATGTTATAATACTTGGGTATGTTTGGCCACTTATTGAGTGAATTTCTCACTATTGAGGCGGACTATCAACTGTATGACTGATTAAGTTGCACCACACACCCTCTTGTCAGTTAAGCTTTTAGATGAAATGGTGATGAACAAGGTAATCCATTAAACTCTCTCTATTCCCTTTCACATGCTCTTCAGAATTCTGAGTATGCTTGTCTTGCTAAGGGCGAAATATTTAGCACAGGGGATATAAATAATGTTTCTATTGCTCATATCAATAATTCTTGTCCAAGATAGGTGTGGTGCTAAACAGTCAGGGCAACTAGGTACATCAGCTCAGGCTCTTGATGGCATCCTTGGCTTTGGACAAGCAAATTCTTCCATGATATCACAGATAGCATCGGCTGGAAAGGTGAAAAAAATGTTTGCCCACTGTTTGGATGGTACAAATGGAGGTGGGATCTTTGCTATTGGACAATTGGTGCAGCCAAAACTAAACTCAACTCCATTGGTCCCAAATCAGTATGTTTCTTGCATCATGCTTTGTACTCCCTTCGTACACTCTCCGTCCCAATTTGTTTGTTTTTTTTTTTTTACTTCAAATTGTCCCAAAATTGTTGTCTACTTTTAAAGACTAATGGATTTGAAGCTTTGCAATTTCCTTTTTGCCCCTTATTATTTCAGTTAAAGTAATTTTTTTTCCAAACATTGGAGGGTAACATTTGGGAAGTTGAGTATTTATACGTTTAATGATTATGTTCCCTTAAATTGGACAAACAAATTGGGACAGAGAAGTATTTTCTTAGTTCATCGAAAAATGAGAAATTTCAAAATGCAAAGAACTTACTTCCAATGATGAGAAATTGTCATCGATGGATTTAGCCATGCCCAATTAGGTCAATTTTTTGGTAAGAGGTGTTGAAAAACATGGATGTATTTCATAGGACACCATATCTTCAGGATCATAGAGTAACTGAAGAAAGGGGAAAGAGAGAACAAAGAAAAAAAAGGGAAAGAGAGAATAAAGAAGGAAAGGGGAAAGGGGATAGAGAAAAGAGGAAGAAAAGTATAGGATAGTAGAATTTCCTTTATATGCCATCAATTTGCTCCGAACAAGTGAGTAAATAAGAAAATCATCACTCTTGGTTTAACCATTGTTAAATTTCCTTTGAGTAATGAAACAACAAGACGTACTCAGCAATTCGGTATATCTTGTTCACATCTGCCATCTTTGATTTCTATTTTTCTGTTCTGGATGGATAGTTATCAGAAAACATATTATGAAAGTATTATTTCCTGTACATTTCATAGACTGAAATTGTTGGGTGTTATCTAATGAATAGTGACCCTACTTGAGGAAAACTCCATATGTCAACAATCTAAGGGATAAGGTAGGCAGTGGATAATCGCGATAACCGTTCCAAATTTGTATCGTAATGGTTGTAGCTATTTGTAAAAGTGCATTGGGATGGGTGAAAAGTGCATTGAATATTGGCAAATTTAGTAAGGGGTCTCCACCAACACCCCCATTGATATAGTTTCTTTCAAGTATCTTCTTCAGAAGTTGCAGTAACACTAAGCCTAAATTTGTAATGTTTAAATGGTATTTCAAATTTGTCAACAAAAGCCCCTCCTGTAATCCTCAAAATGGAGGCTAGAAGGGGCCCTTTCATGTGTACAATAGTTGTGCTCATGGTTAATTTTTAGCTTTTCTTTTTTAAACGATATGCTTTATAATGTTTTGCTTTGTAATGAATGTTTATGTTTGGCATTATCTACTAGCATTTGACCGAGGAGAAATATTTCAAGGTTAGGATTAGTACATGACTTAAACACCATCTTTGAACTCTTGGATCTGCCGTTGGCGTCGAGATGTTAAATATTTTGGAATTTTTTTTCACATAAACCATCTCCTAGTGGGCAGTGGTAAGCAGGACCCATCTTAAAATTTTGATTGTTAAACCTAACCATTTCAGTCTGTCTGAAGTTATATTTGGTATGTTTTGGATGAACTTGACTCTGCATGGCATTATTTTAGTATTCGTGTCTACTTATTGTTCCTCAATCAGGTTTGATCTCGGGTTAAGAATATTGTCTAAATTACAGTTCTGTTACTATCTTAGGGCACATTACAATGTAATTTTGAAGACAATTACGGTGGGTCGTGATGTTCTAAAACTTCCCACAGATGTATTCGATACTGATGCTGGTACGTCGATGGTGATTGATAGTGGGACAACTTTGGCATATCTCGCAGATGAGTTGTATAACCCACTACTAACAAAGGTATGCTCCCATCTGGAAAAAGAAAAACTATGCGATGTATTTCTAAGAATATAAATGTTGGCCTTGTCTGTCAAATACTTACGTGGTTCCATTTTCCTGTAATTAGGTTATGGCTGCACAACCGAATCTGAAATTGCATACTGTTGAGCAGCAGTTCACATGCTTTCAGTTCACTGGAAAGTAAGGAAATTCACTCCAGGCTTTTCTTTCTTCTTTTAGTTAAATAAAGGTTTGAAGATTACTTATAGTTGATAACTAGCACTGTATAGTCATATTTGTTACCCGTGAAAGAATTCCATTTGCCTCAGTTTTGTGTGAGCCTACTCATGTGATTATGTTGCTGCTAAGAGTAGCATTGAACGAAAGCTAAAGTTTGGCAAGAAAGTAACTATGGTTCCATTAGCTATGAATTCATTTACTCACTGTGAATAACTCTGCTGATGGGTTATCACAAGACTCAAGTAGGTAGAGTCTTGAAGTCACATTCTTCCTGTGTTTCCCTTCTATTCAATTCCTTAAAGTAGTCGGGCGGAGAAAGGTAGCATTTCAATCAGTTGTCCTGTGATCCATTGGCAGAGTTTATTGGATGTGATATTCCATATTTCTTCCCAAACAAGCAAAATGGGGAACAAAATGTTGAGCTATACCAAATAAGGTAATGTTGATACTTAACTATATAAAGGAAAATTTGATGTTCATCAATAAGTGCGTTCTTGGCGCATAGTGCTTTCTTTGGTCCGGTTACTGAATTTCTAGAGAATTTCACCAATCCGGACCGTGTGTACCCCTACAGATCGGGAGTAGCTATCCATTTTTTCTTATTCACATGTCCCTTAGTAGGATTCTTGGTCATAAAACTTATTTCTTAAAAATCCAATTCGTTCGATGGAGGTGATAATAATAACTCGCCGAGCATCTTTTGTTTCATAGAAATCGGTTGCAGTGTAATTCTAATAAAAAGGTCATCCTATTCTTTATGCGGGTGATAAGTAACATGTTTATGCCTTGAGAAGTATGAATTCAGCTACTATCTGCGTAAATTCACTCTAATCTGGTGGTCTTCTTCTGCATATAACCAGAAGTTGATATGGTATTGGTCAATCCAATTTAAAGCTTGATGAGGTTCTGTGTTTGGTTTCATCAATGTCGTATTAGCGCAATCGGAATTTTTGAATGTGCATGACTTTGTTCGCAGGTTTTGCTTGAAAGCTATTCAGTTTATTTGGTGCATGATGATATTAAAATTGTATCCTTATGTTTTCTTTCCCTATACCATTTTCAGTGTTGATGATGGATTTCCAACTGTCGCTTTTGGTTTTGAGAATTCGCTTACTCTGACAATTTATCCTCGTGAATATCTATTCCAAATACGTGTAAGTAATCTGCTCCGCATACGTTTCATATGATTCGTTATCACGCTTGTATTTCTGGTTAATTTTGTAGTAATGTACAATTCATGCAATTAAATTTGTGATCTTGCATTATTTCATGGTCCGTGTGAAATGTCTCAAATGTAGGTTTTTTTTTTTTTTTTCTTTTTGTGTTGCCAAGTTGTTATGGTGCTTGTCGAGAGAAATGTATTTCATGAACACCTAGTTTCCCCAAAGTTCTAAAACTCGGTAGGCGCTCCCAGGGCGGCCGGGCACCTTCTACCTTCCAGGCCAAGTATTCGGCACCTAGTCGGGCAATTAGTCGAGATAGTCGGTCAGGCTAGTCGGCGAGGGGCCTGCTAGTGCCTAGGCAGCAAGTACTCGGCCTTCCAGACCTTCTTTTAGAACACTGAGGTTCCCAGTGTCCCATCAGAACTCCACGCGAAACACATGGATATATTGCTTGATGAGGGAGAAGAAAGTTGCTTTTGTTTCATTGGAAATTCTTTGCATATAAAGTTAGGTTGAGGTTTTAGCCCTTCTGAAGCGAGGGGCACCTCCTTGGCTTCTGCTTTTGTGGGTACAACCCATCTTCTTTATATTCAGGTGTGGGCTTTACTATCTTTCGTACTGTAAACTTTGTCTCAAACACGGAAGTTTATTCCGTCCCACTCTTTGTATCTGAAATCATATCCTTTGTTTAGATTGCACAAAGTAGAGTGAATGATAGGGCCTTACCCGGTGTTGTAAAAGTCATCCGCTGCGCTAGGCAGACCCCCCAACGCCTAGATTTTAGGTCTAGGCAGTAATTCGGCTTTTTTACATTACTCAGCCATTAATGGTTGATTGATGGAGGACAAGAAATTAAAATGATAAATAAAGATAAATCCTAAGGAAGCCTAGCTAGGAAGCACGGGTACCGGTACGCGGTACGGTTACGGGTACGGGTACGCGATACGGCAAAAGCCTAAAAAAGTAGGGTATGGGTACGGTTGGGTACGCAAGTGTAAATTTTTTTTTTCCCCCAGTTTTACTATGTTCCATTGCACAAACTGAATAATAAACCCATTTTACCAACAAAAAGCAACAAATTTCTCCAGTTTTTCAAAATTCAATTTGTGAGGAACAGTTCCACGAGAATTACAATAAGCCTGGCAAACTACAAATATCAACGTAAATAGTTCTACTCTTATCAAAAGCTGAAAGATAAGCTTTAAACCAAAGTCCAAACGAAGTCCAGATGTCTAGATCATGTTCCCTACATCAACATCCTTCATCCAATGTACTTTTATCCTTTAGGCTCTGTTTAGAACCTGTGGAAAGGAGAAAAGAAAATTTAAAAAATTTCCTTTCTCTTGTTTGGCTGGGAGTGGAAAAAGAAGAGAAGAATGAAAAACGTAGATAGTAGAGAGAGAGAGAGTGAGAGAGAATACAGCACGAGAGAACGAGAGAGAGAGAGAGACTAACCAGGAGATGAGAGCTTCAGCTGTTGCTCGAATGGCTGCTACTTCTCAAATGAGAAGCCCTAACTGATGAAAGTTAGAAAAACTGTTGTGTTAAAAGGGCTGTCAAATTGCACATGAACCCCTGAAGTTTCTATAATTTTCATTCGGACCCCTTAACGTTTTAATTTTTTTACAAATAAGCCCAAACGTACCCAGCAAAGTACCCGGAAGTACCAAAGCCGTACCCAAACAGTGCAAAAGTACCCGGTACGTTTTTGCCGTACCTGGTACGTATTTGCCGTACCTGGTACGTATTTTGCCGTACCCAGCCGTACCCGTACCCGTGCTTCATAGAAGCCTAGATATCCGTATCTAGGCGAAGTAATGGCATCCACACCAATACTAAAAGAAGTTCATTCCATATGATAAACTGTTTCAAACGACAAACTAAGAGTCCTTTAAATAGACTCCTCCAAAAGATAGCAACAAGATAAAGATAAGAGTAACAAAAAAAGACAAAGACTACCCTAACAACATTATTTAAAGGATAACTCCTAAAGTAACAAGTAAAACTACTATATAATCATCCTTATTATCAATAACAATTACATAGATAAACATCCCCCAGGATTAGACACGAATAATCTGTCCTCATCTCTGTCAATTCTCCCCTTTTTAGAGGGGCTCTACTCAGGCGAGTTAGAAGTGTTCCATCTCCAAGAACTCAAGAACATCAAAAGTTTCACCCATGCTCCATGGAAAATGGTGTGATAAAATAGCGGTTGATGTGGCGTTTGAAGCAGCCACTACTTTCTCTTCTGTTTGAACTCTGGCAGATGATAATATAACAGGCTCAAAGGTTTCATGCTTAGGAAATACATTCTCCACATAAAAATCAAATAGATACCCATTTTCAATGAGAAATCATGTAACTTAGCATTAAGGTCCAATTTATTGGAAACAAAAACAAGGCCAGGAGTTTGAGCCAATGGGAGAATAGGGTTGGTTACCGCACAGTTCAATTCATCAGTATTCTCAAGCAGAAAGGCATTAGGTAATGCCTTTGAGATTTCTCCTAGACAATCGTCGTACATATTATTGACCTCTAGAGAAGATGGAACTTTCTTATCCATTAAAGAAGTATCATTTGTTGGACAAGTCTCACCAACAACTTTCTCAGACTCGAGGTGGATCAGGAATTGTGTGGAGGAATTGGACTTTGTCTCTTTAACGTTTGGTCTAGATTTTTGACATTTGAGCGAGATGGATCTATCATAATACCGAATACGATAATCTTTTTCTGCCACTTTCCTTGTATGAACATCATCCATCCAAGAACGACCGAGAAGGACACGGCCAACATCTATGGGTAAGATATCACAGTAAACATTTTCTGCATACCAAATGACCCATTTTAATTGGCACTAAACATCTCTCATAGACCAGGAAAATAGAATCATTATTCAAAGTGATCTCATAAATTCAACAGTGACCAGTGGTGTCAGTGGCCAGACTTGGAGAGGGATAGGGGTAGGGAAAGGGATATGACCAGTGGAACAAAGAACACCTAGGCCACCGAAATATTGAACACATCTCTGCCATCGGCCTCTGTCATCACAATCAAAGCTGGTGCATCTAACCTAAGTCTGCCCAACCTCCACCCACATGCCAACATCCAAGAGATAAAGACATAATAATATGACCGATATCGAAGTTATGGCAATATACAAAGTGCTATTTGAGAAACTAGCATTTAAATGATGATATCCAAATAGAACAGGTTTTTTTTTTTTTTTTCAAAAAAATTGCACGACCCCAAATACTCCGAGATTTCCAAACGGGCCAAGTGCTCCATGAGTTCAAGTGAATAGATTTAGTTTGTTGAACATAACCTAGCAACTGTGCCTCACAACATAGACCCAAATTAGGGACTCAAAACCCAGGCACAATAAATCACAAAACAGTCAATGCAGGAGAAAGCCCAATAACCTCTTCCGTAAGGCAGTTAAGGGATGGGTGTGTACCAAAATTCCAACACAGTGGCCCCACTTAAAATCCTGAACTGGTAGACATGTCCAACAAGTAGATGCATGGTCCCACAGCCATAATTCCCATGGAAAACATGTGGTTATCTCCAACTCACCTTGTCCAATACCCTAACCATACTTGAACCAGGCAAAAAAAATCCCTAAATTAATATTACTTTAGATAACAGGTAGTTTTTAGTTTAGTCAATATTCTTTTTTGCCTAGTCTTATCACCTACACCTTAGTTTAGGGGTCTGCTTTTGAGGGAGATGGAGCTAACGGAAACTTCACATTAATTGGTAATAGTCTTTGAGTCCTCTTGTACTCAGTGCCTCAATGTATATTCTTAGACTAGAACCTTCTTTTGGGAGGGTAGGAGAGGTGACTATTATGTGGAGACGTCCTCCATTGAAAGCCAGGGATGCCCTGTGGTGAAGCACAGTCGTTTTCATCATCATTGTTATAAAACAGTGCTACCACATCCGCCAGTGGCCGTCACCCACTTTGGGAGGCTTATATGAGCTTGGGATGGTTACCACTTCGTGTTCGCTAGACTTGTAACACTCTTGATGATATGTGGCGGGAGAACAGAATTGCGGTGGATCCAATTGAACCACAAAAGAGTGTGATGAGCTTGATCATACTTTGTCACAAGGAAATTTGGGGAAAAGGATGTTATCCACGACCAAATCGACCTAATAGGTTTGTGCTTTCTATTAGTGTTATTGTGTTAGGATTCTATTTTCTTTCATCATCAGAATTTTAGGACTACAGATAGAGCCTCTCCTGTGTTAGGGTTATGACCCTTTTGTGCTACCCTTCTCCCCTTTCTTATTCCTCTCTGTCCTGTATTAATATGTGCTACTGGAGCCCACAGGAGTTTCCATCTTGCTTTCTTTTGTCAGCGAGCTTGCAAGGAGTGACTGTGATGCGCAGGTGATTTTGGAGTGCTGAGTGATTTGAAGTACTTGCCAAATTGTACCAGAAGGCTTCTCAGATCATTTGCAAGTACTATTGAGATTTGTATGGTACAAGCTCTTCGAAAATTGTGAATATATCATCAAAAGTGTTTTCAGAAGTCAGATGGATGCATATGAATCATCAAATGGTGGTACAAGTACTACAGGATATGAGGATTGTACTGACGAAGGAAAGTTGAAAGGAACTAGAGACAAGGTGATGAAGGATGGTTTACGAATCTAGGATAAGGTCGCCTACTAGAGATATACAGTGGGTTTTGTGCAAAGCCTTTTAGGGTGATAATAGGTGAAGATTTTAATTGATAAAAGGAGAATGCTTATATCAATGTAGTCTTTAGAGTGTATGTTTCTGAATTTTCAGATCCTCTAAGCAAAAGGCTAATGCATCAGTTATTTTGTTATGGGGCTTTTAGCCGTCAATGAAAATCTGAGAACAGTGTCTTGGTTGTTGGCACGAATTGATATTGAATTGATATTGGCATTCCCCCAGTTCTTTGAGTGGGAGTAGATTTACTGTACTGAGTACACGTGCCATTGGTAATAATTCAACTATTGTGCGGACAACCAAGGGTGGAGCGATTATGGCCCAAAACGAGGGACCAACTTCTCGTCCTAGGAAGGCTCTCGATTTGATCAACCATGATGATATTGGAAATGGAAAGAGGCAGTGATGGAGGTGCTTTGAGGAAGTGAAGGAGAAAGAGCCATCAAGAGAAAACTATGAGACAGAGTGAGGGGTGGGATCTCAAACCTCAGCCTTGAAGGAGATCGATTTTCTTCCCTATGAGTTCTTGTTGCGATAAGATATGATAACATTGTATCATAATCCATATTCATAATGGAAGATGACAAATTAAGATACAAAGCCAATTTTAGTAGGTTTTTTTAATGACCAATTAATTTATCCAAAAAAATTTATTGCTTATCAAAAAAAATAAAAAATAGATGTATTAAAGAGTCCCATTAGCATGCATCCAGTCGGAATTAAACCTAAGAATTGCCAATTATGAGTTGGGTGCTTAAAATGGCCATGTATGCTTAGTGGAGATACTCATAGATGGTGAATAACTAAATGTGAATGGAAAGGAAATCTGCTAATGACCATGAATTAAGATTTAAGATTTTGGGAGGGGTAAATGAAAAAAAAGAAGACATGAATTAAGATTTTGGATTTTATCATTGAGACAGTTATCGAGCGAGATCTAGAGTTCCCGATTTGATACCAAATTGGTGCAGAACATGGAGGGAGAAGAGGAAGAGAATAACGACACAAGGGCCAAGGCTCTAAAGTTGTAAAGTGTAAGGATGTAGGGTTTAGACTCTAAACCCTACATCCTCACACTTTACAATTCATTAGTCAAACCTGAGGAATTGATTGACCTCTTTTTTACGGGGCTGTAGTATGACCTCTTCTTTAGGAATTTAACTGTTACTACGACTCCTAGTCATGCTTATTATAAGTCCATGCTAACGGTGTTGTGTGTGCATGAATTGAGCTATATGTTCTGCACCAGGTTGCTCCATTGGCACGTTACCTAGCATCATCTTTTATTGTAACCAAAAAGCGGATATGATAAAACAACGCAATGCCATTTAAATCGCTTGCTATTCCAAAATATTTCCCTGATGCTAATGACCATGTCACGCTTACATTTAATCTGGAGTGCAAAAGCTACTGGAACATGAGGAAGGGATGAGAGGCTGATGATTTCAGTGGCCACTTATCATTTTGGTATATGCAGCAGCCAGCAAGTGCTTTCTTACCTGTCCTGTATTCTTTAACCTCTATTTTCATCCTCTTGTATTGTTGTTGTGGCACTTAGAATCGTTACGTATTGTTTGTAATTTTATTTCTGTTGTCAATCATGATCCGAGGTTTGGTTCTAGTACTTTCTGAAGGTATTTTATTCGGTATTCTTCTGATCATCAACTTCGCAGGATGATGTGTGGTGTATCGGCTGGCAGAACAGTGGGATATCAAAAGATGGAAAGGAAATGAACCTTTTGGGAGGTATAATTCTCTCGTGCTCGTTCTCTTCTTCATTATCAATTTTGGCATACAAATAGTTACCATTGTTAGTCTTCACCAATTTAGGAGAATGCCATGCAATAATATCATTATCAGCAAATATTTGTCAAATCAGATAACAAGTTTAACTTTAGATAAAAAAAAAAGAGAGAGAGATAGTAACAAGTTTAATGTAATCCCTCCTATAATATGGTAGAATAACATTGATGAATGATGGTCCAACAGGAAATCATTTACACAAGGCCAGAAAGGGTTAGTGTTTCAATAAAAATCATAATGGGCAATAACCCTGTGCCGCAAATTGACTCGAGACTCGAGAGGTAGTCGTCCCTGCGATCTTGATCCTCAGCCTCCTTATTTTCAGTTTGAAGGGATTTGAATCAACCAAATGCCTACAGTCAAAGAAGAGAACAAAAGAGACAAAAACAATCAGAGAGTAAGTAATAGGGTGAGAGAGAGAGAGAGACAGAGACAAAGAGGCCTGTCGTAAATCGTAGCAGGAGCCGTCAATCGTCGCCGCATTTGCCGAGCTTTATACAAGGTTAAGGTGCATGGTTCGAATCTGACGATTGAAAAAAGAGACAAACAATCATTAGAGTGATAGTGTAGGTGTGAGTGTGAGTGTGTGTGTGTGTGTGTGTGTGTGAGAGAGAGAGAGAGAGAGAGAGACCTCTTGTTAATCGTAGCTGGAGCCGCCGACCATCGCTGGATTTCAGAGCTTTATACGATTCGAGATTGAAATTTTGAGGTAGTTCGCATCTAATCGATTAGTAATCTGGGGCATTCTCTTGAGATGTAGATGTAGTAGGAGTATATGAAATCCCTTCCAACTTTACATGCCTCATTGAAAGCGCCGATGTAAATGGATGGATAACCAAGAGAGAGTTTTGAAGAGAGAGAGAGATTTTCAAAATGTTCTGTGTATTTGCAGATATGGAGAAAAAACAAAAGAGACGTGCATGAGTTGCGATCTACGCGTCCCATTTTGATCCATGTGTTTTTTCCACAAATCCTATTTTTTTTCCACACATGTTGTTTTTTCCACACATCCATGTGTTTTTTTCACAAAATGTTCTGTGTATTTGCAGATATGGAGAAAAAACAAAAAGAGACGTGCATGAGTTGCTATCTACGTGTTCCATTTTGATCCATGTGTTTTTTCCACAAATCCTATTTTTTCCACACATGCTGTTTTTTCCACATGCATTTTTAAGTTTCACGCTTTCTACGCCAAGTGGTACCAATTATGTGACTATTAGTAAAAAAAGAGAAAATATGGCCAACACAAGGAATGCGCCCTTAAGGGTATTACTGTGAATATAGAGCTATCTAAGGACAGAAGGGGCATAAAAAAGAAAGGCTGAAAGATGAGTGGGAGTTTTTCTTTTTATTATAGGTAGGATTCAAGTTTTTGGTCAATTATTTTTCATCGTACTGCAGCTCTGCCTTATTTCTTGAAGTCAATTCAAATCTGTCATCTATAAGCTATATACATATGTCCTTTCCAACCCAATCTGTCTTCTATGTTCCTAGAGTAATATAGTAGAGACTTTTTGTCTTGTTGAACTAGCTGAAAGGCCTGAGACATTTTTCAAATTAGGAGAAATTGTTTTATTTACATATCACTAACAGTTGCTGATACTAGGTTTAACCATGAAGCAGGGGAACATAGAAGCTCCAAAAGTTGGGAGTGTGGAAGGAATGTGTACATATTAAGAAAATAATGTAGCATAGAATACACACTTTAAAACTACAGGGCCAAGTCCACCTTAATCTGAGAAATGGGCTAGTGGTAGAATTTATGATTTTCTTTTCAAGATATTATGACTTGGGCTATATTTACTAGTTAAATCGAAAGCCAAGTAATCAATTATTGTTTCTCTATGTAAGGATCATACAAAAGCTCCCATCTTCGTAAGGAGCAGACTCCCGTCAAGCTCCTTAGTTGGGAGCGCAGAAGTGCGCGCTCCTAAGGTGGGAGCGGCACATTTTACATCCCTGCTACGAAGCTTAGGATTCTCCATGCAGATCATTCTTTGTCAGTTACTTATATGGTTGGTCAAAGGTTCTCTTCGGGATATGCCATTTTGTGTAATTCTTTAGTTTTTTCATTACTTTAGGCTTTCCCAGCTTGTAGAACATGAGACTTCAACTGTATGTCTCCCAGCAATGGTTTTCATTACTGAGTTATGGGACTTTTGGTTCATTTATCATGTTCCCTGACTTTTGGTTCATTTATCATGTTCCCAGCATCTTTACTCTTCATTTCTGGTTTCATTTTTTCCCATCTTTCTCCTTTATAGCCTTTGTCGCTCATTTGATTGTACCGTCCTCTGCTTCCTCTTATAGTTTTACAGGGATAGGTTTCCTAATCACCATTTTATGAACTCCTTGGAATTTGAAGCACCGTGAATTGATTAGCAAGCTATAAGTGCTCATTATAACCGTTTCTATTCTCAGTGGTTGCAGCTATTGGTTTCGCCAAACTTTCTAGTTTACATAGTCCTTTCGTGGATTCTTTCGATTTGGATAGAGTATTACTCACTAGCTATGTTATTTGGACTCGCGTACGGGTATCGGGTGCGGGTGTGAATCTAGGTGTCCGACACGTCAAGTTGAAAAAAAAAGGATATGTGGATATGGATCCTGATTTTGACACGGGTACGGGGATACGTCAAATAATATTTTTTTTAACTTACATTTTTTGTTTTTTATATTTTATTTAGTATGTTTTAATATTTTCTAATTTTAATATATGAAATATTAAATATTTTAGGTACTAGAATACATTGATTATTTTATTCTGGATAATAAAAGCCCAAAAAAGAATTATTGGAATCCTCTTTAAAACAATACATAAACTCATTAGAAGCCCAAAGAAAATTAAATAGGCCCATTAGAATATATTAGGCATGTAGCCCAACTTATAATAAACAAGCCCAACCTCAACTTCAATTAGGGTAAGCAGCAACATTTTTGTCATCGTCTTCCACCATGATGATAGACTTCAGCGAACCAGTAGCTCCATCTCTGATCTGCCTCTCCCTTCCTTCTCAAATCCCATGTACTCTTCCATTCTCTTCTCTCCTCCTCTCTTCTTCTTCTCCTCATCCTTCTTCTTCTTCTTCGAACTTTCGAGATGTCGAGCTGCGAAAGGCGGTGTCCGGATTTCGCCAGCCGTATCCTGTACAGATCTCACACCTGTACCCGTGTCCTGTCTTGTCGACACGGGTACTCCACCAAAATTGGCGAGTCCAAGTAACACAGTCACTAGGTTGATTTAGTCATGGATTGGTTAGGCATTTAGCATGTTGGAAATTGGGACCGAGGTTTGGCCGTACTGGAACTTCCCCGACCTTTGAATACTTTCTGAAATCATTTAAGCAACTGCATTAATTACTTGGTCATCTTGCCGTCAGATCCTCGTATGCATTGAAAGAGAGAAGTCAAGTATGGGTTTTACATTGGGAGCTTTTGAGACCTGTGCTATACGCATGGAAACTCATAAGTAATGAAATCTGACGTGATTTCTGAAATGATGTCGTCCATATGAAAAGACGCTGCTCCATCAGTTATATGAACTGACCTCAAATCAACGTATCTTCACACATAGGGTTATAGCTATAGTGGATTCTTATTTGCGTATTCTCTTCGAGTTGTGAGTTGTAAAAATGTGTCATTTCCATAGTAAGGCACATAAACATTAGCTTCTTTCAGGGAAAGCTTCTGGTACAGTACTGCAAAAAAGTTATATCTATAATTAAGATTATGGAATCTTATATACACCTTGCAGCATTCCCAAATGTCTGGGCAAAGTGATGAAACCACCTTTTGCACTAATAATAGGCCATGTGGTACAAATTTGTTATTCATTAGTTTGCTGAACCCCTATATTTCAAGCACAAACTCCTTCAAATTTTTAATTTAATGATACGTCAAGGAAAAACTCCTTTTAATTTGCATTCCTTCTGTAACCTTTTGCCACAAATGTACGTGATAAATGCAGTCTGAATGTAGCAAGCTTATTGATTTCTTGCAGAACGCTATTTTTTTTTTCTTTTGAGCAAGGAAAAAAGTATTAGTGAAGCCTTGATTGATGTGATTCTTACAATCAAATGCAGATATGGTCCTATCGAGTAAGCTTGTATTGTATGATCTCGAAAATCAGACTATTGGGTGGACTGAATACAACTGTGAGTATGCCATTTTTGTTGTTAATTTCGTGTTTTTGGTTGGTTCAGAAATTAGTCTTCTTCTTTCTAAATCTTTCCATCTTTATGATCATGTATGTGTTATAAAAAAAACAAAGGTGTCGAATTGTAGTTTCCTTGAGTACCTTAAAGTATCTGACTCAATTTTATATTTCTCTTCCCTTTTACGTTGAAGAATTTTCTAGGGTGGTTCGTGGTTGCATCTCATCCTTTTTATGCTGAAGAATATTCTAGAGTGGTTGGATCTCATCCCTTTTATGTTGAAGATTATTGCATTGATGAAACTGAAAATGAGATTAAAATTAGAATATTGTTGTCTGTCAGTTGCAAAATGGGTAGACTGAAGGCAATAGCATCAGTTTTATAATCTTTCTTTTCTTTTTCTTGCTATGGCATTTCTGTGTGTTTTATTTCTTGGGCAATAAATGAAGGCCTTTTCCAAAGTCCCTTGGATTAGTATGTCCTTGTTTACTTATGTGTGTTCCTTTGATATGCTATTCTTCCAAGACTGAGTCTTATCTGCTTGCACCATTTGTGATGCCCTATCATTGCGGTTGGATAGGAAGTCGAACATACCCTACATTCGTTTGTCTAGGAAAACAATTCCGAAAAATTGTCTTGAAACATGAATGGAATTCTAGGTTATTTTGATACAATATACCATCTCCAACAGCTCGAGTTCCTCTGTATACAAGGCAGGGATTGACGGATTGTGTATGAACCTTATGTTATCACACTGATTCCTTCAAATAAAAGGGTCAGTGTTTCTAACATCTGTGTTGCACCCAGGAATCTTTAGCTTACCTCCACATAGCATTCAGTTTGCATCTGGCCATCAAATCATATCTGAATAACACATCTTCCTGTTTGTCTTTGTTGTACTACTTATGCATACCTGTAGTAAAAAACATTACGAGGAACTATTGAGTTGGTTTTCGTGATTGATTTCAGGTTCTTCAAGTGTCAAAGTGAAGGATGGACAAACTGGAGCTGAGTATCTTATTGGGTCCCATGATCTTTCTTCAACAAGCAGTTTGAATGCAGGATGGACTGTAACATTATTTTTTCTACTGGCTACCCTGCATAGTTACATGTGATGAAATTGCTGGACAAATTGATTTTGGCGTGCGTAGCCAGTTAAATGGAAATGATTGCTTGATCAGTTGATTCTTTGATGTCTCAATGGTAGCCAGTTAAATGGAAATGATTGCTTGATCAGTTGATTCTTTGATGTCTCAATGGTAGCCAGTTAAATGGAAATGATTGCTTGATCAGTTGATTCTTTGATGTCTCAATGATATCTGTTGTTGTCCTTTACTTGCGAACTAGGGTCACATTAAAGCCCTCAAACTTTGGGAACGCCGCAATTTACTTTATTGTTCCTTTTTTTGCTTGCTTTGGCTCCCCTTATAGGCAATTGTCTGTTGTAAGTTGTGTACAGTGAAAATACGGCCATCTGAAGTTGAATCTTTTACTCAGACATTCTTATGCTATGTTTTAGATTTCAGATATGTAGAGGGAGAAGGAAATGAGAGGGAAAATGAGTGCGAAACATTTAGCAGTAGAACTAATTTTTATTAAAATCTTTTTTTGGTTGGGCATGGTAAGCGAGAAGAAAATGAATAACTAATTTTGTATTCTTAAAGGGTTAAATATCAACTTTCCCCTTAAATTATCACAAAAAAAAAAAAAAATTAATTCCCCTTTTAACTACCAATTGAACTTCATTCCCCCTTCAACTATCACTTTCTTGTTTAAAAAGGACAAATCACGTTTTTCGTCCAAAATTTGTGACGGAAACTGTTAACCTTTTTCTTTTTTTTTTTTTGAACTGATGAAAAAAGAGAGAGGGTAATATGGACATTTCTATCCAAAGCTATAGAAACATGTATGTATGTATCTATGTGTGTGTCCGTCTCTATCAAAAGAAGAAGAAGAAGGGTTTCACCACAGCATAGAACCTAAACAAGAAGTGGTTGCTGACTGGTCCCTCCCGCGAAGAGATTTCTTGAAGGTTTTGCAACTCCATTTGCTCTGATTTTCTGGGAGACAAAGCGCTCCGATTTTGGGGTGTCAATGGGTCATGTTGCAACTCTCATTCTGATTCTGCTTTCTTAAATATTAGGTTAGCTTGAAACTCGTTTTATTTTCTGTGAGCTAAACCAAAAGAAATTGGGTTGAATTCACACTCTTTGTTACCTTAGGCCATTAATATGTAAAGCCTTTCTAGAAAACAAGTGTGGCTTCCATTTCTTTTATTGAAAATTGCAGGTTTGCTCGTGTTGGCCCAGTTGTTTTAGCTATTCATGATGCTGTACTTCTGGAAATAGAGAAACCAAAATATTACATACATACATGTTTCTGTAGCTTTGGATTGAAATGTCCATATTACAAATTTTGGATGAAAAACGTGATTTGTTCTTATTAGACTAGAAAATGTAGTTGAAGGGGAAAGGGAGTTCAATTGGTAGTTGAAGGGGGAAGTAAAAAAAAATTTGATAGTTTAGGGGGCAAGCAGATATTTAACCCATTCTTAAACTATGGAGAATAAGTTGACAGTCAACATGCAGGTGGAAGCATTTCCTTGTTTGTGAAGGCCAAGTTTGACAGCTCTTTAATCCTTGGAAAGTCTACCGAAGAGTTTCCCAAATCCTGCATTTTTTTTTAGTTCTAATGCATCTTTTCATTCACCAAATTTGTTCAGGAACGTATTGGAAATATATACAACCTATAAATGCAAAACAATATACAAAAACCGAAGGGTTAGTGAAGCCAAAAAACACATCAAAGACTGTACTCCATTTGCAGAACCTCTATTTCTTCTCTTTGACTCTCTCCACATATTTTGCTTTAACCGACGAAAACAGAACCGTTCACCCATCCTCGTTTCAGTAACATGGAGTGGAATTCTTATTTTTGGACCATGTTTTGGACTGCGTACGACTACAGTTCCCAGGAATGATGGAGATATCATTCCACCCTGTTGACACGAAAGAGGGATCCAAACCAGGGGATGAAGAAACCGAAATGTTTAATCGTATCAGCAAAGCTCATCCTTTCCCCGTACTCTTCAAGAAGCTCAATAGATTTTTCAGCAGCTTCCAATCTGGCCTTGAGAGCTTTGTTCTCTCTCATAAGCTTCAAAAAGACGAAAGCAAATTTGCCATACTTATATTTTTTAAGATCGACTATATCAAAGTTAGATGCAATGAACGTCAAATCTAAAATTCGAACTTTTTTGGGGGGAGGAGAGGGGAATGGCTAAAATGTCCCTCACAATTGGTCATGTGCTGGCTGCATGACGATTTCCGCCCAAAATAGTAACTGAAGTTTAGAGAGGGTTGACATTGAAACAAATTCGAAAATGCAAGGTTAGGTTTGTTCAAATTAAAACGTGAAAAGTCAAAAGGATATAACAGAAATATTCCCTTTTTTTTTAATCGACTTTTCCAGAGGAGGATTCCTATGATCCAAAGCAAATTCCTAGTCATGGTACTCATTTTTGGTCTCGTAATAATGATTCTACTATGTTATGTATTTTTGCTACGAAAGAAAGAAAGCGAGCTGGTTATCATGCTTGCCCAGATCTATTTTCTTATTTTTCTAAGGCGATTGGCGATGAAAATGCAAGCATTGTTTGTGCAATTCCTTAACCTCTTCAAGCCAGTCGGTAAGTGAGCTAGTTCCTGAGCTTAGACGAGGGAAGCAAGGAAGCTAACAACTGGATCGGTCGGAAGGTAGACTTCGTCATTCTCTCCTCCTGTTCGTTAGGGTAGCTAACATGAAGTCGGTGTTGCTAACATCAGAGTAGGTGAGTTCGGAGCAAGCATAAGTTTAGCTACCAATAAAGACTATTCTAAAGAAAGTCTGGCAAATGAACACCAAATCTAAGATTCGAAATTCAAATATACCAGGTTGAATATCAGCTTCACCTTTTGGCTCGAATGTATTTCTTTTTTCAGGTTCAAGACATGAATGTCATGCAGGTTAAATATCAGGTTTTTCGTTTCACAAAGCAGTTACTTTTTCCTCTTACCTCTTCAGCAGTGACAACAAGGTTTTCTACAGCATGTTGCAATGAGGAAATTGTTCGGCACCTAACATCTTCATAAGCTGATTCCAAGTCTTCTACAAAGTTAATATCGAAGAGAATACCCTCTTGTATGAACAACTCCTCAAGTAAATTCACGTCATCAACACCCATCTTCTCCCTCAACTGTATGCACAAAGTAAACTTGCTTACAGACTATTCTAAGTCCACTAACAGAAGTTCAAAAGCATTGTCTTACTTTTTCCAGGATTCTCTGACAACAGTCATCTGTAGGCAGAGAAGTTGGAGCTCCAAGCTTCTTGGTATATTTATCGTCCTTGCAGCTGACACGTGGCGATGCCTTTATATGCTTTGCCCTGCTCAAAGGTGAAAATTTTGTCCATTTCGTTTCATGATACAAAGGAAAAAAAGAAGCATGTCTAAAAGTAACATCCACTAAAGAGAGCACACGTACAGATCCAAAGGTTGAGAGAGAGAGAGAGAAGCATCAACTCAAAGGACCAAAAATGAACGCAAAGAGTGCAAGTCCCCTACCAAATCCTGGGTTGTATTCCTTGATTTTTATTTGGTCATTTGAGTTTATAAGATTGTAAATTCCTCGAACGGGTGAATCAAAGCCAAAAACATGATCTATTGTCAATAATAAACCTAAAAAACCTGATCTCAGTCACAATATCTCTCACATGCATGAATAAAACTAAAAGGAGTTCAGTGGTACAGCCTAAACAACCCCCAAGTAGTGTAGGAAATGACAAAATCTAGCTGTGCCAATTTTTGCAAGAGACCTGAAAGGAACACTTTGCAGTAACCTTTGCGTGATATACCTTGCACCAAAACGCAGGGTGGAGAGGCTTTCTGATGCATTAGAAGGGCTTGGCGAACAACAACACAGTAATGCAGTTCGGGAGTTCCCTCCCTGTGAAATGAAAACAAATGGGCCTTAAAAACAAATTGAATAGGATATAGGAAGAAGGAAGTAATGTGAAGGAAACTAACAAGAGCATCTTGTAGAATCCTAGTGAGCTTAGAATCCCGATATGGAATATGATTCGCTTTGCTAGGTGTGCCACTGGTCAATGCATTGATTACATTGCCAAGAGCAGAAAGTGACTTATTGATTGTCTTGGCTTCTTCAAGAACGATTCCTTCAGCCCCTGTCTTCTCGATTTTCTCAGATCCTGCCAGGTCTACAAGAACCAACTTTCCTATTTTCAACCTGTAGACACTTACTAAATGTCAAAACCATGTTTTATCTCAATCCTCATGCTAATTAGGATGAAAGAAACTGTTTTCTATGGAGGGATAAGGAAGAGATTACTTCTTATCAGCAATTAGTTCCCGCTGGACTGTGAATATGTATGCGCAATGACTTCTACTGCTTGCCATATTCATTTCTATTTATGATAAAGTTTAACAGCGAATTTCAAAGTAACAGCCGGTACATCACAGTAAAACAAAGAAATATTTGATTGTCAACTTTGAGATAAAGAAGTGTATATGGTTGCATACTTTTTTGTCCTTGGCCAATTTTTTTAACATTTTAACAAACTTTTTATTTTTTAAATAGAGCATAGAGGTACGCAATATATATCCAAAAAGTAAAAAACAAATAAAAAATTGATAAAAAGATCATTAAAGAAGAAAAAATACGGATGACGAAACAGTGAAAACTTTTGGAGATAAATTTTCTAAGAGAACCAAACAAAGAGATTACTATTGAAAACAGAAACAGTGGATACGGGTCTCTCCAACTGCTCTGTTGGCAATCCCCCTCTGCATTTTCAGGATCATATAAGAAGCTGATCTATGTGCAATAAAAACTGAGGAAACTTCTCAAGCAGTAGTCCTCTTACCGATAGAACTTGTGATGCATCACAAGGGTCCAATACAGAGATCTGAAAAAGGAAGATTGGCTTTTGGAAATGAGGAAGAACATATGATATCATGAAAGTTAAATTCCACACCCATGTCGTGGCGATATTGGATCCACTTTAAGTTAGTTTGTGTTTACTGTTTATGGGATGCAGGGTTTAACTCCCAAGTAGATTTGGCTAATGAGTAACCTTTTGAAGCCACCGGATAGCTTCCAAAATTGCACTACCCACGGAATATCCAAGTAGTCCTTAGATTCAAGAGATTCAGATGGATAACAGCAACACGAACAGACTCTGGCCTTCGCCCTAAATTTTTTACTCCATGCATGTTGGGCTTAGAAACAACCGAGTGAACACAAAAGCCTCAAAAAACAAATTCTCATAAAGCCTCAACAGAAAGAGAGAGGTATGCTTCCAGCAGCTTATAAGTGCTTACACTTTTGAGTATCTTTTATTACGATTATATGAAGGTCTCAACAAGGAAAAGATGAGGAAAAGAAAAGAAATACTGACTTCCGTTACACCAGACAAGATGATTCCTTGCACTTTACTCTCCTTGATCTGTATGTTGTCCTTTGACAAATCGAAAAGGTCCCTGACAGAAAGAACTACCATTTCAGATTGAAAAGCTGGATGGAGT
Source organism: Vaccinium vitis-idaea (assembly GCA_963854785.1). Lineage (NCBI taxonomy): Eukaryota > Viridiplantae > Streptophyta > Magnoliopsida > Ericales > Ericaceae > Vaccinium > Vaccinium vitis-idaea. The sequence goes on along the minus strand of OY978225.1, from coordinate 17,640,840 downwards.
CACGTAAATAAAATAAATGCCTCATTCGGTGATACAAACCTTACTTTCTCCATGTAAATCTCCACCTGTAAGGTCACCAGAAAAGGGAAACAAAAAATATTAGTTATCTAACAACGCCAGATAACATATAGCAGTGTGCAATAAAAAGAGTAGCGATCCCAACCATCGACAATTTGATTGAGTACTTTGACGTGTCTTCAGAAATTTTAATGCTCGTGAAAAGTTCATCCACTACTCTTGGAAGTAATCCTTTCTTCTTCTCATCACAATCTAGAATGCTGGGACCCTGTACCAAAAAGGTTGTATATGACCCAAATCTAAAATGTCATAGCCATAAACGTCTGGAATATACTGTTGACATATCTATGCATCACCTCCATGCTATATGTCTTCCCTGCTCCGGTCTGTTACACATTGACAAGGAAGTTTGTCAAATGGGAAAGAAATATGTGCATTTCATCTGCAATTCACTAGTGACTACATTTTCAAAAAGGAATTATATTTTATATAAGTTCTCATTATCTGCAGTCATCTCTCATTGATTTAATACGTATACGATCTCAATTGGACAATCCAACTTCACAAGCTTGAGTTATCCATGTCTGACAAGAGACAGTGCAAAATTTTACAGCAGTAACAGTCTGAAACGTCTTCCTAACAATTGCCTTGAAAGAAGAAGGAAAGTTTTATATCAGATACTTTGACGTCCCTAAAGACTTATTTATGTTTTACTTCATGGAGATAAATCCGATGTTTATGGTCTATACTTGCTTCATTGACATGCATAGCTGACCTCAATGTGCAAAAACTGAAAACAACCTCCCATGATCCAACGACCCAGCTGTAACAGGTGTGGCATGCATCTTTCACCAGGAAGCCCAAACAATCAACAAAACACTGAAAAACTGGCCGGCATCACCTTAAGGCTTAGTGCTAATGTTTAGAAGAAATGTCAACCGAGAGGCTAGAGCCAGCACATGTTGCAAGTACTTCGACGGCCTCATTGAAATAATCTATTCACAGCGTCAGACGTTTACAAAAAGTTATGTATGTGATACAGAACTTTTCAACTCCAATGGGATGGGTCGTTAACGTTGGCCTAGATGAAAATTAAGACTAAAGCACTCCCCATATGTATTAATTGTACATTGACAAGTATCAGGACAATATCTCTCAGTGTACATATTAAACAACGGCATAGAGATTTCTACTTCAGTTACAGTACATAGTTCAAAAAATCTCATTCGATTGCAAGGAGTTTCCACATGTCAACTTACAAAACAGACTGAAATGCATGTCAATTACCTGTCCATATGTAATGATTGTCCCATTTACTCCATTAACAGCATCTGTTTATGATTCAATTTGGTGAATAAAAAACAATGTCATTTCAAAGATCAAGCTTATAATAATCAGCTGAAAAACAAACAAAAAAAATACTCAAACCACATTTGGACAATACCTCGAACAATTGGCAGAGCTAAAAATTCATAGACATCAGCTTGTTCAGATCCCTCGTAGAACGCTCGATCGAAGCTAAACTCGTGCTCCTCTTGTTTCTCATCCTACACTTAACAAATCGCATCACTATCTGCATGAATTCTGTATGCATGAACGCAAACATTCGTACATACACACGCAGAGGTACATACATTCGTGCATACATACACAAGTGTGGTGATATATACGTATATCAGTCTATGTATCATGTATGTATAGACAGAGAGAGATAAACCTTGAGCACGAAAGTTTCGGCATCTAAGAATCGAATGAAGATGCTGCCATCGGCATGATCTCTTCTCTCTTTGGAGCTCAGAGGTCTGAATCGCGCGCAGACGATGACGTTCGCCATTACTGCAACAGAACCCTCTCTTCTCAGTTCTCACCAGTGGTCGAAATTGTATCGCACAAAGAAGTTATATAGAGCTGAGCTTCAGCGGATTGTTTTGCGCTCTGCAGCTCTACGGTAAGGTTTCACTTTCCCGCTTTGGCTAAATTGCACTTTTATCTCCTCGACTATATATTTATTTCTGTTTCGTCCTTAATTTATTGATTAAACTAGTAATTGAGTACTTAGACTTTTCAAATTGATATTCATGACCACTGTCCAGTGTCCGAGGGTTCACACAAAGGCTCATTTTGTCCAATTTACTGGGGTCCACACAGAGGCTTATTTGATCTGGTGGTGAATGGAGAAAAGGAGTAGATTTTGCTTTTAACCCTGAAAATATTCGAATTTTTTTTACTTCCATCCCCAAACTTTGAAACACCTATTTTGTACCTTAACTTTTTTTTTATTTTGATCTATTTAATCTAACAGTTAACTGAAGCTGACAAATTAGATGAAAAAGAGCAGTGATTTTTTCCCACACTAAAAGGTCAAAAATTGTGGGGCTCTCAATGATTAGGGAGAGATTCCATACTACTATTCATTTGTGATTCAGTATTAAATAATTTTGCCTAACAATTACTTGCCCAGTTAAATTTCTGTTGTATGCTAAACATTTGTAATTCGTGCTCTTATTTTTTAAATATTCAAAAAAAGGGTAGACAAGCAATTACAATACCCAACATAAAATTCACATCATTCATCATTTTCATTTGCTAAATCCAATGCACATCAACAACAAAAATTCACATAATAACTAAATTTCTCAAACTCTTGAGAGGTGGTAGGGCAACAGGTTGCGGTGACCTAAGACCACTTACTTCATAATTACACCAAAAGCAGAAGAAAAAATATCTGCTAAGGGCCTATTTTTCCTCAATTTTTTCTATGGTGTTTTTCGGTAGTACTATTTATTTATTTTTCATAATTTTTTTAGCTAATATTGAGAATTAATCATTTGTCTTTGATAAGAGGAATAGAAAGCGTAAAACAGTGTGGATCATAAATCACAAATGCAAAAAGTTTATATAGGACGAAACTACAGGGGAAAAAAATTTAAAAAAGAGTTGTTTGGTATTTTTTCATCTTTTCTATTTTTATTTTTTGCTTTTGGTCATAATTTTTTATTTTTAGAATCATCTCGTTGACATGAATAGCGAAAATTGAAAATTGGGGAATAGGTTTATGATGTAGCGTAATGAAGGGTCTTTTCACATGGAGGGCAAGTAAGAATAGCGCATGAAGTGGCAGTTTTGTACTTCAAATGTGGGGAATAATTACACGTGATACTTACATGGCACTTTTTCCGTCTAAAATGTTAGCTTATGTTAACAATTAGACTCGATAGGTTGAAATTGAAAAGTTTAAGGTAAAAAAATGTTATTTTTGTAGTTCAAGGATGAAAAAGAAAAGTTTGGAATATCGCCCTTTGTTCACCCCACCAAAACCCACCAGCTGCTATCCCTCTTCTCCTCCTCTCATCACCCCTTTTCTGATCCTCTTGGGGGGTAGGGTCGCCGTCTTTGGCCCTACTCCCCCCCGGTCGCCGCCCTGCCACCACCCACTCACCATCGCCCCTGTGGAAAATCTCCTCAGATCAGTTCACCACCATCCACCACCTGCTCCAAAGCCAACACCCTTCACCTTTTCTACTGCCATATCCCTCACCATTTTCTGCCGCCACCGCTCATCCACTAGCGCCCTCCTCCGCCAGCTCTTATCTCGATCTGAACCCCCTAATTTTGGTAAGTTTTGTCTCAGGGATGATGATGAGTTCATGGTGGCCTGGGCTCTCTCCGGCAAATAACACCTCCAGATTCCGATGACGGCGGCTATGGAGGCTTGGTTCTGCACCCGGAGTTGAAATCGGCTTTAGCTAAGCATTTTTGGGTGTGACTCGGGTTAACCCAGCCTTGGGTGACCCAGTTAACTCAGTTTTTTGTTTAGTTTTTAGCCGATTGCTTTTTCTGTTTATCTTAGGTGCTAGTTTTGTGTTTTGTTTTTATTGCTTTGTTATTCAGATTGTCTGGTTTTGCAGTAGAGCTTCATTGTATCTATCATCTTAGACTGCGTTTTTTTGTTTTGTGGTTGCGGTTCGGACTACCCCCACTCTTGAGGTTTTTGATTTCTGCGGCCCACCCTTGGATATGGGTTGCTTTCTTTGTTCTTCGTTGAAGCATGATCTTCCGACGGGGCATACCCACGTTTAGAACCTCGCGTGTCAGCGGAGGTTTGCCTTGCTGTTTCGTCTTTCAAATGGAGGCTTTGGGGACGGCGGTTGATGGAGGTTTTCCTCTCTCGCCGGGTGCTGCGGGCGTAGAGGCCTAGGTGGATTTCGAATCCTTGGGTTTGGAGGCCGAGTAGTAATCGTGAGGCCGTGAGGTTTTTGGATCTCCATTTGGACTTATTTTATCTTGGATTTGGATTGCCCTTGTCTTAGGGGGCTGGGTGCTTTCATCTAATACTCCACGTGTACTCAGACCTTGATGTTCGTTTTGTGAAGAGAGCATTGTGCTCGTGTTAGGATGTAGGCATTAGCTTCCTTACATGCTTCATTGTATTTTCCTTTTCCTTGTATTTGTTTGGAGATCCTTGTAAGTGCCGGATGGCATTTTTATGAATATAACGATGAGTTTCGGATAAAAAAAAAAAAACGAAATTAACTCTGAAGAAAAATTCCCGCCAACTATGAGGCCTATATGGATAGGATGTTAGGAAAATATTACTCTTTTAATTTTATAATCAGTTAAGAGATTCAAAAGAAACAACCAAAAGTACATTGTCTCTATGAAAATATATAGGTTTATAATCAGGGGCGGTTCCGTTAACGCAACGAATAACACAACATTTGACACAATTTTTTTTTTTGAACCCCACGCAAATGATTGGAGCCGCTCAACTTATTTAAAATATGTTTTTAAGATTACCTGAAAAAAATAAACTCATTTGTATAGATTAGTTCATTTACTTGATTCTTGTCAAATTTTACAGGATAAATTTGAATGAACCGATCAAGCCTTTACTGATATTCAAATGAGTTTATTTTTTACAAGTAATCTTAAAAATATATTTTAAACAACTTTAACGGGTCCGACTGTAACCGTGGGGCTCCGATTATTATTGTGTTAAATGTTGTGTTATTCGTTGTGTCCATGAAACCGCCATGTATACATGAATTAGTTGTTTATAATTGAAAAAACTATTTCTTTGATATTTTAAAATGAATAGTCATTGTCGTCCAATAAATATACGAGCAAAACAAAATAAGGTTAAAACTGTAAAGACTCAGTAGGTTTAATCAATAGATTAAAGTACGAGATAAAAGTGAAATTTAGCATCCCTACTTTATCTCTAGTCGTGGAAGAGTGAACAAACTGAGTTCCAATAGGGGAACAAACAAATTATTCGTTAATTGCTTTATGCTTAGGATTGAGCTGGCTTTCCGTTGGGATTCTCTACTACTAGATCTTGACAGTACTCTGTGCCTGCGCGTAGTGTAGGTTTGCCTCGGCAGGTGCGTCTGGAGTCGGTCAGCCTGGTATGTAGCCGTGCTCATGTTAGATGCTAATAGTTTTGGTTCATTCTTGTTTCTTGTGATGTAATCTTTCTACCTCCAGGCTTTGGATGAGAACTTGACAGTTTCAAAAAATAAAAATAAAAAATCCTCAAGGTCTTTTTTTTTTGCTAAGTTGAATCCTCAAGGTCTAGTCAGCTTATTTGTCGCCCCTTCCGTACCATCTTCAATGGCATAAATCGTTATGTTTTCTAATCTCTTTCAAAAACATTAATCCCATCAAAAACAATGTTTAATCCACATTACATTTGGAGAAATAGTGATGGCAGTTACAGTGGCAGCAGCGATAGTAGTGATGGTGGTGACAGTATCAATGATAGAGTACATGGTGATAGCGGTGGCAGTAGTGGCGATAGTGGTGGTGGTAGTGGTGATGTAGTGAAGTTGTGATGATGACGGTGGAGTAATGGTGGTATAGTAATAGGTGACGGCTAGAGCTGTAGACAAACCGAGCAGGTTAGCTCAACTAACTCTAAAACTAGGTGGCTCAAGCTTAGCTAATACTCAAAAATGAGGAAAGATTATTGGGCTCGAATTCAGCTCACATAATGTTTCCAAGGCTAACGTGGAGCTGGGTTCTTTATTTATACGAATCCATCGACTTGTGATGTTTCAAGGTTGGCGATGTGGGATTCACAAAACCAAGCAAAGTGCTTTGTTAACCTTCACGCCTCACTTCTTAGAGTAGTCCACATCGAAGAAATATCCAAAAGACGTTTTGATTCTTGTCTATAAAGCCAATCTCGCTCGCTCTCACTGATATGAAAGAATATATGTGTGTATGTGTGTGCCAGCTCGCAAGCTCATTCGAGCCGAGCATCTTGAAGCTTGGGCTTGGCTCATATTATCAAATGCGATGGATGCATGGGCTCGAACTCGTTCGTTTACTTGACGAATCGAGTTCGAACGAGTTCTTAGCTAGCCGAGCCACAAACTGCTCGCGAGTGGCTCAACACATTTGCACCCCTAGCGATGGTGGCGGCATGGTTTTGACAATGGTGGCCCGATGGTCATGGAGGGTGGCGGTGGTAAAGGAAAGCGATGTACACGTATTGACAAATTTAATCAGAAATAAGTAGGTACTAGATTACTTAATTTTTGTAATTTCTTAAGCCTACATTGTAAGAAGCACTTAGAATATTAAGTGAGATAGAATATGGTTATCAAACAAGTGACTAATAGGGGTGAACACGGTCCTAATTGGATCGGTTCTTTAGAAATCCAGTAACCGGACCATTCCAATTGGTTCTAGAAAATTAAGAACTAAAACCTAACCAATACACATATAGAACCTATCTAGATCCAAATAGCAAGATCAGATCGGTTTTGGTTCGGTTCCGGTTCTATCCGATTAGCATTGGAACATTTTTTTCACAATACATGAACTCAAAAGATTATCTAGAATTTGGAGCACCAAACAACTCATAAAATAATTATTGAATTTTATAAGATTCGAAACAAAATATGGTCCACATGATACACAAAGTGCTTGACAATCTACCATTAATAAAAACAACTCCTAAAATTGATGAAAACAACCAATAAAGCAGCTTAAACAAAAAATTGAATAGTATAAAAAGGAGAAAATAAATTCAGTAGCATGTCTTACTAGGGAATTAAAATTGAAAATTGGGTACTAGTAGGGTCAAATAGTTATATTAATATATTAAAGACTTCCCAACAAAATAGATTTCTACTCTAAATAGACATAGAAGAATACTTTACTGGGGAAAAAAAATATTAACTTACCAAATCAAGATATATAATTATGTACACTTGTGTGTATTATACAGTGTGATTCGGTTCTAACCATGGTTCTTAAATTAAACACCAGTAACCGAACCATAATTACTAGTTCTTATTTTTTCAGAACCAAAACTAAACCAAAGAACCGCATAACCTAATGCTTGCGTCCTTGGATTGCGGTCCAATATTAATTCCCCAAGCGTAGGGTTTAGGCCGGCAGTAGCATGATAACCGGAAGTCCGGGTCGAGTCCACAGAGACCGAATGCGCTGAGCGTGAGTGTTTGATTCGCGAATGAGGTTTAGCCTTAAAGCGGCAAACTTGGCTTTATAGTTTGGTTGGTGGAATTCTCTTAACTTCGAGAATGACTCAAGATTAAAACGACTAATTAAAACAAGGCTAAGTCTAGGGGTTCACAACACCCATACCTTAGGCCAATTCATTCTCCTCTAAAATAACCGGCTCGGGGACGTCATTAAACGACCCCGAACGGAAGATTTGGTGATTAAACTCGTTTTAACTAGAAAATGTGTTTTTCAAAGAATAGGATTCTTGTGTCATTTATACAAACATTTGGATTGACATCGCCCTAAGCATCACACGTGCCAAATGGTCAAGCCATTGGCTACGTGTGATCAACGGGATTAACAAATCCAACTTTTGATACATAAAATTAATCCTAACTCTTTGATTAACATGCAAAGTTTGCATTATGGCGAGGAGAGTGAATGAGCCTAAGTCACGGGATGCTAATCACCCCATGACCGAGCCTAAAACGACTACTCAATCATAACTACGGGAAACATAACTAATTTTGCAAAGGAAATAAAGAACATGACATATAACTTTAAAAACTGATTTTTAGTGAAGATTATAGATCTACCTACAACATTAGTACTTGAGAAAATCACCAACTACACTTAAAAACTAGAGATTTTGAAGGAATTAGCTAGAAAAACAAGAAAACAAATTAACCGATAAAAACGGAAATAAACTAGATTTATATAAAGGTCTCAACAAGTACTACAACATTAAAGGAGATGATTTACCTTGAAACTAAGTGAAAGAGCTTGAAACTCTAGAGAGAATGTAGAGCAACTAAGTACGAACTAATGGAGGTAGAGAGAGAAGGTGAAAACCAAGTCTACCCTAAAAATCTGAGGTTGGGGGCCCTTTATAGGCCCCAAAAGTCATGCCAAGTTATTACAAAAATGCCACAAGATATTTCTTGATTGGGCTCAAAAGTTGCAGAAAATTGAAGCTTCAACCGGTAGAGCAAAAAGTGTCAACCGGTTGAAAAATTCACTGGTTCACTTCAACCGGTAGAGCAAAAAGTGTCAACCGGTTGAAAGTGTAAAAACTGAGATTTTCCTTTGTATTGATCCCTTGACCTTCCGGCTTGTCGTCATGACCTCTAGGCTTCCCGAGACTTGTTCAAAACTTCATTCCTTGATTCCCGGGACTCGGTGGTGGGGTGCCATGTGGCCTCCGGTGCTCGGGCATCCCTTGGACATTACGTGGCGTTAAAACACGTCTTTTCCTCCCGTTTTTCCTGCTAATAACAAAAACACAACCTTGCGCAAAATCAATGGTTTAAAGCAATAATATGCATGTGTGTGTGATCAAATTGAGCGAGATAAGCCCCATTATTAACACTTTTGGGGGCTTATCACCTAACAAAATAGAACGGTTCGATCCGCATCGTTGTAGCAGTTATAACGATTTTCTTGTGCACCCCTAATGAATAATCACTTAAGACATTTTGTTTTAAATGCTGAATTAATCTATCAACCAACCCCTTAATCTAGAACCTCACCCATTGTTACATGCAAAAGTGCACACAAACTTACATAAGTGTTGGGACCCCACTTGGTCTTGGAGTACTTTGGAAATGTGTTTGTGTGAAATAGGTGTGGTTATAAAATGATTGCATTAAGAGTATCATCAATCCATAGTGTCACACCCTCGATTTTCAACATAATAAAATTAAAACATTTCCTCCGCAAAGTATTACTAGAAACCACTTTGTAGTTACCCAAAATTAACTCAAATTGCCAATATCATTACACAAGGCCAAGAGCTACATCGGTCCCCACTTCTTAATAGAAAATATGTTCAAATGTATTAAGGTTATTACACCCCTCCGTGTAGTCAAATGAAAAATAAGATTTAAATACAACCTTGATTAAAAAAAAAAACAATGATAATTTTTTATGATGAAATATATTTTCATGCCATGCTTCAATAATGTCATGCACCACTAGCATCCCAACTCATGTCACTTGGTTGTACCTGAAAGGCTGAAACAACAAAGGGGTGAGTAGTCACTTCGCCCAGTAGGGATCCCCTTAAAAAAAATGCATAGCACATACACGAAATATGACAAACATGAGATATAAAGTAAAGTTGACATCGACAAATAAACCTCCAAATGTATCATTTCATAATAGCAACAAAGCAAAGACTCACCGCACGTCACCCGCACACATAGAAACCCCTAATAATTAACCCTCGAACTTTCTTGAGATTTTCTTTTGTTTTTAAAGATATAATCATAAGCGAGGAACAAAACAAAGTGAAAGAAAAGGGCAATCGGGACCCACATCCTCAAATATACTTTAAGCACAATACCCCACTTTTTGGTTTAGTAAATATAACACTTTACGCATCAATTGATTATTCCCACACGACAACGACCTTGGGTTACCAATTCTTGTACATAATCCGCAACTACATTACTACTCGATCATTCTCCTTGAAAATAAATCCAACTGGGTCCAGTAACCCTCTCACAAAGCAATTATAAACATGCTGCAAGGTTCCCATTAACTACTTAATAGTCTATCTCCCTTATTACCAATACTCTATCAATCACAATTTCATTTACAAATATTTACCCAAGCATAACTACTTATCTTCTTTCAAGTTTCATGAAACACGTCTGTCAACTCAAGCCAATCCATAACCAATATGCAACTAATTGTCATAATACGATATAAACCACGAGTCCAAAGACCCCACATGCACTTGCAATTCACACACAAGCCTAAGTGTTTTCCAAATGTCACATCATACTTAACAAAAGCCTCCTCGTATCCCACAGGTACCCACGTGTACTACAAGTTCTCATATTTTTATTATTTTAACCCAATCGTACCCGATACGTATCCAAGTATTCACAAGTGTCCACGTGTCCCTCATGTGTCCAAGTATTTCATAAGTGTCCATCATACAAAATAAGGTTTTGCATATAATCACAATGATATCTACTGAATCCATATAACTCCAAAATACCATCATTATGGTTTTCTAGTGACTCAACAAAAGAAAAGAATGATCAAGGCGAAAGTGGAAATGGAAATCACAAGACAATGTTCAATATTTACTAGAATTATCCAAGTGAGATACACTTTTCTAAGTACCAAGGATCCCTTCGTTTCAACTTATCGTACACGACACGCCATATGTCTTCAAAACATTTAACATACACATCTCATTCCTTTAAAACATTAGGCTATACTTCGGGCATGCCATATAGGCCTCTTGTCACTCCAGGCAAACTATAAAGGCCCCGTGTCACTCCGGGCATACCCTATCAGGCCCAGTGTCACTCCGGCATACCCTATCGGGCCCCGTGTCACTCCGGGCATACCCTTTCGGGCCCCGTGTCATCATCATCACATTGTAAACTTCATTTCATGCTTATTAGTATCGCTACGGTGTCCAAAATATCATCTTTGACCTTTATGTCCCAATTTAATTAATTTTCCGTTCCCACGCACGTCAATTTCACATAGATATGTGTATTTTCACATTTTAGGACCAAACAACACGAAAGCCCCAAATCTCTTTCGTAATCAAACTTCACACCCTTATCAAAAATTCGTCATTTCATATAGAGTTCTTCTCAATCAAGATTATGAGTTCCAAAACCATCATTTGTCCCCCTCTAGGTACTATGTAGGCCTCAAACACAACATAATAATCTAACTAATTCAATCAATCGATTCCATGAACTTAATCTATCTACCGTAACACACTAAAATTTCCAGCCGGGTCACACACCCTTGTAATCCCACCAAACTCAATCTATCCATCAAAACAATCTAATAAGTTTTCATTAAAATCTTTTCAAGAATAATCCCACAAAGATTTAAGTAGAGACTGGAAAATTCCGGGCACGCGGGGTGCATTTTTTAAAAACCTCCCCGCGGGTAACCTTGCTCCTGAACCCAAATCTTTATTTTCTGCAGACCAAACCCTTTTTCAGCGGCACCAGAGTCATTATTTTTCTAAACGGTTTTTCGGGTACCTAACATTTTCCAAAAATTAAACCCCGGGTGGCGACTCTAAATTTTTTCTTTTTTCCGGATCGCCTTTTCCACAAAACGCGTGGAAACAGGCCCGCGAGGCCGACGTCCACAACTTGAAATTGGAGACCCATGCTTAGATTTATGCAACAAATCAACTACATACGACTAGAGAGAGCAGAAATTTGCTCCTACCTCAAAGATTTGAGCTCCAACAAGTCTTAAATCAAAACCTAGCCTCCAACCAAAAATCCACCGAGATGACTCCACCCACGCAATTTCCAAGCCTAGATGTTGCGGTATAAAGGATTAGTGATGGGTTGAGTGTTAATTGTAGAGTTTTATGGGAGAGTGAGAGAGATGGAGTGAACCGAGAGAGAGAGAGAGAGAGAGAGAGAGAGAGAGAGAGAGAGAGAGAGAGAGAGAGAGAGAGAGAGAGAGAGACGAAAAACACTCTGAAAAAAAAGAAAAGAAAAAGAGGCTCGGCGCTCTCCTGATGCCCATGTGGTTATAAGTGTAAAAATTACACTAAATACCCCTCTAGTTCCTTAAGTCCCCCTCTCAAGTACTATTACTAACTACGTGGTTAAACTATGGCCCATGTGTAATTAAAACTAACTAATTTTAAAAGCTAACACTAATGGTCGCACAACACTTTCACCTCATGGTCCACATACCCAATCTCGGTAAATAAAGTGCGCATAATTTCACATAAACATAAAATAAAATACTAGCCTGGCTAAAAAAAAAAGGACTTAAATCACATTGAGCTAATAAAGCTAACACTAATGGTCGCACAACACTTTTACAGGGACCTTTTTTCAACAATTTTGGTAGATTTACTACCTTGGAAGCTTGTTTATGCTTGGTTGATAGGTTCAAGGTGAAGTAGAAAAATTGGGGTGCTTTGGAGTGACTTTTAAGGTCAGTGGGGATGGATTTTGGTATCAATTAGGATTTCTGCATATCAAACATGAGTTTTTGGCTTTGATGGAGGTTGAAAAGTGGTTTATGATGTTTGAAGGTTTTGGAGTGGATTTTAAGGGTTGAAGATGGATGTTTTCTGGAGGAATTTGGGCAGAGTTTTGACTTCTCTTGAGATGGTTGATTATCCTCAAAATAAGGTTGGGGGGGTTTATTTATAGAGTGAAAATGGGTAGTTTAGGGTGAGTAAAAGAGGAAAATGCATTTTGAACTCAAATTTTGGAGGGATGTAGTGATGGATGAAATTTTGAATGGAAAAACGTGGGCTGGGGTAGAGGAGAAAGCCATGGTTTTATTAGAAAATTAGTTGAAAATTGCTTACTGGAAGCCCCTTTGGGCGCCCAAAGCATCATGGTTTGGGCGCCAAAAGCAAGTTTGGGCGCCCAAAGCACCATGGTTTGGGCGCCCAAAGGGAGACTGAACAACATACCAAACCTTCGCTCCGGATGCTACCGAACTCCATTTTGCGCGTGGTTTGAAGCGTTGGAAAGGTGATTAAGTCTACTTTCTAACCCAAGTGGTTTGAACCCAATATGATTAGTACATCAAAATCCATGACCGTTTTACCCTCAAGAGGTCGGGAAAATAAGTCATTTTAGTAAAACGTGCACATCTCCCTCATTTCAAAATGGATTGGGACGTATTATATATCAATAAAAAGGGTTTTGAATGTACTAGAAGGTGGTGCAAGCTAGGGTTTATTTTGAAGAGGTTTTGGAGGGGTTTCCAAGCACTTACTCAAGCTCCAATGTGTTTTGTTGGTCCATTTTCATCATCGGAAATACCAAGGATTTTCACTGGTTCAAATGGGGGTGTCTACAGGCTGGGAATCAAAACAAATATGGTATACAACAACCTCTCTATTTTTTTGCGATTTTTTGTAATCATAATCATTTTGCCAAAGTGTGAATCTTTTGATTGGGTTTAGAGCATCTCAACTGCTTACTCAAATGTAGACACTAACTCAAATTTGAGTAAATATCATCCAAATCCTCTCTACTCCCTAGAGCATCTTCACTCCTTACCCAAATTTTTACTTAAATTTGAGTAAAAATTTGGGTAAAAACTTGATTTGGTATGACTCCATCCAACCCTTACTCAAATTGTAGTGTAGAGATTTAATCCATAGCATTGAATGACCAAAGGGTAAAATAGGAGTTCAACAAAAGAGCCTTGGAAATTCGGTTAAAAATTTGGTTCACAATAGATTTGGTGAACTATTTGAGTAAAACTCAAATTTGGCATAGGTTAGAGTATCATCACTCCTTACTCAAATCCTACATCAAATTCAAATTTAAGTAATTAACACCAAAAACTCTACTACTACACTCCTTCACCAAATTTGATATTACTCAAATTCTTCACCAAATTTGGTGAGAACCAAACCCAATATTAAATTTTGAAGGCCATTTTCTCCCTCTTAAATTTACAACAATGCTATTAATAAGCCTTTTACTCAAATTTATGCCTAAATTTGCTTTTGTCTATTGGAGTGTTCCATACCAAATCAAGTTTTTACTCAAACTTAAGTAAAAATCTGGGTCCTTACCAAACCTTTACCAAATTTGAGTTTTACTCAAATATTTCACCACATGATGTGAACCAAATTTTTAAGGCTCTTTTGTTGCACTACTATTTATCCTTTTGGCATTCAATGTTGTGAATTAAATCCCTGCTGTACAATTTGAGTAACAGTTGGAATGAGCCATACTAAATCAAGCCGTACCTAAATTTTTACTAAAATTTAAATAAAAATTTGGGTAAACCAAGTCAGTAAGTAAAAATTTGGGCATGGAGCGAATATATTCTTGCCTCAAGTACTCCATATTTGAAAGGATAATGATACATGTACAAGAATTAGTCTCCGTTGGATAAGAATTAGTCTCCAATATATTTACATATTTACATGGTGTTGTAATTCAATCATTTTTGCATTGGACCCGACTTGGGTACAAAAAATTTGGAACAGAAAATGTACAGAGCTACTTGGGGGACCCACTTTTGGGTCCCACATGAGCGATCCGAACCGTTCATTACTCTTAAAATATTTTTCGGAGGGCCCCCCCATAAAATTTCAGCTCAATCGGACGGTTAGAAGTGCTTAAACCAATGTCTCACCGTTTGAATCCAATTTTTTCCCTCGGAAAAATGTTCTAATAATAATGAACAGTTTGGATCACTCGTGTGGGACCCAAAAATGGGTCCCCCAAGCAGCTCGGTACATTTTCCGTTCCAAACTTTCTGTACCCGTAGGTTTACCCTTTTTTGTATTTTTTTGAACCAACCCTTTTTTGTATTTGAAATGAATGTTTTACTCTGCAAGTGTGAGGAAGAGAGCCATGGCCATGGCGGCGGCGGAGGAGGGAGAGCTCGATCTAAGGCTTCCGTCGTGTCTCCACTTGGTCTCCGCCTTCCTCGCCATGGAATCACCCCACGTCTTGATCTCCTTAGCACGGTAATCTCCTAACCGCATCCTACTGAAGCCATTCCCATATCAGGGGGAAAAAACTGGCCTATTCTTAACCTAGTTTATCGACATATTGAATTTAAAACAACTCTATTTGTGTTTGTGTTTCTAACCATAGGGACTGTGGCGGAGGTTCGGTCACGGATAGGGTACAGAGATTCATTTGGGACTACTGCATTAGCAAAGCTGTAAGTCGCTTCTACAATCCCCAGCTCTTCAACTATTCTAAAATATCTCTTTGAAAAAAATTGGTATTCTAAAATAGAAAGGGAGAGCACTAATTGCTGTGTGTTTGCTTAGTGAAGCACAATAAACAAGATCATGGCTGCAGACTATACTAGCGTTGAACCCGTTCATTGTATGGGAAACCAATATCCACATAAGTATGGAAAAATTAAAAACAACCAAAGAGGACAAAAGAAATTAGAGATTGCAAGAATTGTAACCTGAAGCATTTGATATGCACTATGTACAAATTCTTGTAGCTAACGGAACCGAATTTGGTATTCGAAAGTCAAAACGAATTCTCATGGTACTCAACAATTTGTAGAGGATCATAGATGATAATCATAAAGAGAAACCATAAAGAAAACAATCAATGGGAGGAAAATATTGCACTATACAATTTTTTCCCATCTATGTACTGCTTTCAGATGGTGGCAGTAGTTTTTTTTTTTTTCTTTGCAAAGGAATGGGAGACTTGGGAGTAATATGTTGGGTTGTTTTGTAAACTGTGAAGGATGAGATATGGCTGGGAGCCTAAGAGCCTTGGGACACTTGTAAGCTAGGATTGTGAGTAGTTAGTTTTTTCCCCACGTTTTCTCTCCCCCAATTTCTAAAAATTAGAAAAGCCAAAAATTTGAGAATTTAGGATTGGGGGTTTGAGGTTTTTGTAGCCAAAATACATTTGTATAGGGTATAGATTGATGGGAGATGATGAGGAAATTATTATCAAAATCACGATAATGTAAGCTGAGGATGATGAAAGGGCCAATATGCAGGCTCCTCTAATGATCCTTGATCCTATGTCATTTCAGGGCAATGTGTCTGGGTGATGGTTGTGGTCTTTGGGTCTTGGCGGCATATGATAGTTGGAGTGCAAGAATGCTATCTTTGTTGGTCTCCTCCCTCCGTCGTGATGCCTTGTGCTTTGGATCCTTTTAATCTTTGTAATTTGTTTTCAACGATTAATAATTTTTTTTTTTCTGTAAAAAAAAAAAAGCTTAGTGACGCACAAGAAATGAGATTCTGAGTTCTATATTTCTGTTTGAAAACTTTTTCAGCCAATCCAATAGAAATATCTCGCGTAGTATCGGAATTCCATCGGGACACTACCTGGACTATATGAAAGCCTGGAAGTACCCAAGTCCAATACCAAACCAACTCCGAAGTAGCCCACATGCGGATAAAATATAACTAAAAAAGCCTATGGATTTTCAGTCCCAAAATCAGATTTCATGTCATATTTGAACCTTTTTTGAAAACTAAAGCTTAGTGAGTTAATGCTATATCTTATCCTTGGTAGGGTTTATCCATGAACGACCCCCTTTTTCTGCTCCAAGAAAGCTCAGTATTGGTTGAAAACCCTCTTTAACCACGTTCACTGCCACCCTAGCAAATTATGTAGTGGAATGCATGTTCTAAAATATGGTACACCAACATTCCTAAACAGTGAATTTAGTGATCTAAATCGATCCCAATCTGTTTCCTACTTATTTCCTTCCCATTTCCTGTAGAAGTTTAAAATGAATTGTAACCAACAAATAAATAAAGTCGTGATAGGACAAATGTAAAAGAAAATCGGTCAAGTCAAGATGCTTCCAAAAAATGTATATGGAGATCTCCAAAATAAACATTTTACTCAATAGGATTTTTATCCCCTATAATAAGTACATTTTTATACTGTAAAATATAGTCTACTGCACATTACCACAATTTGGGGCATGTGGCGTTCTGTGTTCCCGCCCCGGTTCCTAGTACGTTCCTGATAACATATGAAAAACTGGTCTAACCAGGACCCCAACATTTGGAATTTCTGTTGTGCAAAGTTCCATCACCAGCAGCTATTCATTCCTGTTGGGAAATAATCAATCCTTGCATTTGACTAGATTTGACCACCTGACCTAGTATGTGGGAGTGTAGAAGGGTGGCCTATTGGGTAGCCCAACAGACCTCGTACTTTCAATATGATGACCATTAATTCAGAACTTCACTAGATTAATGTCGTAAATTTGCCATAAATTTTAATGCATTTCCTAGAGTTTTGAGGGCTAAACAATGTGAATGTGGAACTTTTGATTTCTTTCTTTTAACATTTCTTGTGTATTTCCAGCAACTTCAGAGAGATTTAAACTGAGTGTTTGAGAAATGTTGAGCTTGGCTTGGTTTTTGCTACCAATGCAGGATGGAAAATTCTACGTACCATACTTGAAAAGTTTTCTGAAGAAGATTATTGTCGAGGTTGAGACCCAAGGTTTCGAAGTATTGGATGAGTTGTATGAACAGTTAGCCTTTTACATGACTTCATTGAAGGTAGTGTTTACGGATGGCAGGTTCGCCCTGTTACGGTTAATTCCTTTTTGTTTACTTCTTTGGACATTGTTAAGAAATATGTCTGGCGTGACAGGATGATGATTCTGCGAAAGAAAACTCAAGGGTCTTAAAGTGCATTTCGTTTCTTTTTCCTGACGGTACGATGTTCTTCTTCTTTGTAGTATAATGTCTGTGTTTTTAATTTTTATGTGAGTCGATTTATTCTTGATAGTTGTTGCCATCTTTAGATTGTCGTGAACTTCCAAGTTGCCCAGAAACAAGGAAACTGGTGGTTACCCTACAATGTTCACTTAACATGCTTGAAGGTGATACTGGGTATGAACTATTGCTGTTTTAATTTTGATTCAAAATCTACAATATCAAATTGATAACTGTTAATTGTTTGTTAAGCTGGAATGTTCCATTCGAGTTACTTATCACGTTACATGATATTCCTAGGTTTTTCCTTCCTTTCTCGTCATCTACTAACTGTAATGACAGGAAGATGTAATGGTCTTCAGCTATAAAGTGTGCTATCCACTCCTAGTCTTGTGGCATGTGTTTGAAATGATGGAAACCTAACTCCCACACATAGACTGGGGACTAGGGTGGGGTTGCATACATTTTAACTGTCTCAGATTATAATGTAATCAAGACTTCATCACTGTTTTCTTTTGCAATGGAGTATGGGCACAAGCACCTCAAAGGATTTCACAAATGATGGAATATTGAAACCAAAGATAGTTGCCCATTCACTCTTGGAAAACGAGTTTCTTATATCTTGCAGCTCAATTCCACTATCGGAGCATAACTTTGAGGATTTATTTGTAGAGTTCCCTTGTGTTGGAAACTAAACGCCACTGTGGGAGCTGCGATCCTAAGGTTCAACCTTGCCTGAGCCTTCTGATCCGCCTAACCGTCAAGCCTGAGTGCCATGCCTGAGCTACTTGTCTGCGCAGTAACAACGCCGTTAGCGCCTAACCAGATGGTGGGTTTGTCCAGGAAGGCACTCCGACGATCAAGTAAGTGGTGGAAGGAGATGAAAAGTACTGGCAAGAGTTTAGTGTTTTCATAGTTGAGAGAGGCGTACCCTTTGGGGGTGATTGTTGTACCTTTTGTAGTGAACTTTTGACTTGTCCTTCAAGTACCGTCGTGCTAAGCACCACTTGGCTGACACGTATCATAACCGTTCAACAAATGTCACATTTGATGTTATGGATAAGAATGAAAACAGTTATAAGAGCGTTTGTTGAGATGCCTTCTGTTGATCTGACATGTCAGACCGGCGGAGCCCGATTCTAAGAATGTCCAAACCCACCGGTCTAGCAAATGGGGATTGTTCGGTGCTGGTTTTGATGACAGAATGGGATGAGTCGTAGCTCTGCCTCGGCCGTACTGTGATGTTTAGTTGAGGCGTGTGTTCAGCTTTGTTGCCAAGTTAACTGGGCTTGGCTCCTCGTTTGATTCTAACCATTGGCCCAATTGGACCCTTTGGCAAACTGTGCGAACTGTTCGGCTTGGCCTTTCTTGAACATCAGTTAAGTGTTGTTGAGAAGCTAGTCCATATGGTCCCCTCATTGTTTGGTCACGTGGATTGATCAATTGGGTGGTCATATGGTTGACCCTTCGGGACCAGTCATTGTTCAGCCCACTACGATAGCCCCTCAACCTCTCCTTATGCTACCAAGTGTGGGAGAGGTTTGTTGTGCTCGGCCGAGACCCCATCTCGATAGGTCATCTTTGCCGAGCCCCAATGTAGTTTGGATAAGGATGAATGCTGGGGTCTAGATCTGCAACCGCCGAACTATCTTCCACTGAGGGTTCACCACGTGTCGCTCTTTGTTAGGGCTTTGAAGTTGAAAGGATGCCTGTTGTTGTGTCGTTCCGAATTCTTTCGGCTTAAGGGGCGGGTCGCTTACGCCGGGCGTCTCCTAATGCCACGTGTCGCCTCTTGTTGGCCGAGAGGACGAACTTAGGTTTTCCTGCGCATGCCGTTTTGAATTTTGCGCCTCTTTGCCATCCGCCCCCCTTCAACTAGGGGTGAGGCAGAGACAGGAACACTTACCCTCTCTGCCACTCTCTCTCCCCTTCAAATTTCAAGAACTTCTCTCTCTAGAATTCCAACCATTCGACTGTGATGGTGCCCGATCTAAGTTTTTGGCCTAGATTTCTGCAAATCTTCAGGTAAGTCATTGATCTCTACTTGTTTTCTGCATTTTCTCCATTTTTGCATGAATTGAGTGCCGTTATTCGAGATGATAGCGTACGGGACACCGAACCTTGAGATAATGTTTTTCTATATGAATCGCTCGACGTCGGCGACAGAGATATGTACAAGTGGCTCAGCCTTGACCCATTGGTGGCTATGATCGAGTGCTTGAATCCTCCTAGGGCGGTTGGGAGAACGCGTGACGATATCGAGACCCATTGGGCGAACGGCCATGGGCTTATGTCTAGTTGTGACTTGTAAGTCCATGGCCGGCTGATGGAGTATCGGTGCATGTTTCTGGCATTGGACGCATTTCTTCACGTATTAATTAAAAAATGTACATTTGTGAATGTTGCTGATAACATGTGGAAATGAATAGTTCAGTTAGAATCAACCTTTCAACACGAGATTTTGAGTCTCGCATGTCTACCATTTCACCACCAACGCATCTTGAAAGTGAATCGGATTCCATGAATATGATATCTACCTCGTGTGATGTACACGTTATTCTCAATGTTTTTGAAATGAGAAAATTCTCAATAATACATTCCACCACCACCTCCACCGCCACCAAATTATAGATTGAGAATTTTTTCTCAATATTTTTGGATTTCATAATATTCTCCATGTTAATATTCACCGCCACCACTTGAAAACACCGCCTCTACTAGTAATAGGAAAAACACGTTTAAAATATTCTCAATATTTTCGAAATGAGAATATTCTCAGTATTACAAGAATTTTCTCAATCTTTTTGGATTGAGAATAATCTCAATGTTAAAATTCACCGCCGCCATTTGAATTTTAAGACTTTTAAATTCACCACATCACAACCACTGCCACCGCCATTGTTATGACCACCACATAAGATCAATAATTTTCTCACTTTAAAAAGGTAAAAAAAGATCGTGAATTTTCGCAAAGCTTAAATTATGTACATTGACCTCCTCACAATCACCACCCCACGACCACCATCATTTTTGTGCACAAAAAAAGATTGAGAACTTTCTCAATATCCTTTGTATTATTTATAATTATCTATTTAACATGAATTAATCTATTCGTTACATCTCAATGTATACAAGTGCAGATATAATGTTTATCCAGCATAAGAAATTTATACAATAGATCTACTATTTCAATAACCAAACAAAAAAGGAAAACAAGTATCTCATCACCATAACTTTTTGGTGGTTCTTTTTACGTGAGCACGCACCTCTTGAATGGTGCTCCTATCACTCAAAATTTTCAGTTGTGCTGCATGTGGAAGCAAAAATTAACCGAAACGAAACTGTTTTACGTGTAAAACCGAGTGTTATGTACACATCTGAATCGAATCCTTACAACTTTCTCAATGTTGTTTTTCTTTATAAATTCAGCACATCAAAACCACGATTGCTTCCACCACCACTCCTAAAACAAGTTGAGAATATTCTCTATCCAAAAAAAATTGATAACTTTCTCAATTTTGTCTTAGGAATGGTGGTAGAAGTGGTTGTGGTTTTGATGTGCTGAGTTTACAAGAATATTATCAACCTAAAAAATTGAGATTATTTCTCAACGTTTTTTAGGAAAAAAAAAAATCATCAAAACCACGACTACTTCCACCACTCTCAAAACATTTCTCAATGTTTGTTTTTTGAAAAAATCAAAACCACCTCCACTCCCAAAACAGGTTGAGAATATTCTCAATCCAAAAAACTGATAATTTTCTATATTATTTGTTTTTTAAATTTCACCAAATCAAAATCACCACCACTTAAAAAAAAAAAAAAACAAGTTAGGAATATTATCATTCGAAAAAAAACTGAGAATTTTTTCACTTGTAATTTAATTTTTTAAAGTCACCAAATCACAATTACCACTGCTCCCAAAAACAAGTTGAGAATATTCTCAATCCAAAAAATACTGAGAATTTTCTCAGTTCTTTAACTTTTTAAATTCACAACCACCACCACCACGTGCACTGCCACCGATATTCACTGCGAATATTATCAAAACAATTGGATTGAGAATATTATCAATATCAAAGTTCACTATCACCACTTCACAACCGCTTATAGTGGATATTTTCAATGTGGAAAAAATGAAGATATTCTCAATGCTAAAGTTCTGCGCCACCATTTCACAACCTCCACCTCCATCACCACCAAAACTTATTGGGAATATTATTTTCAATAAAATGAGAGTTTTCAAAAAGATTGAAAATATTATCAATGTTAAATTTTACCCACCACTTCACCACTACCACCTCTACCAAACAGAAAACGAATGTCGCCTTTCTATATAGAAACTGGAAATTAATGTTATTCACATTTGTTTGGGATGAGAAACCTTTTTGTTGGCCGTACTTGACATTTATATTAGTTATGTTGAATTTGCTTATGTATGAAGAAATTCCCAGGAGAGTGTGAATTTGATTATGTAAATTTGTTCGTAGATATGAATGAACAAATTCCCAGGGGTGTTTGATTGAACAAATTTCCAGGAATGTGAACAAATTCGATTAATAGATTTCATGTAGTAGGTTTTTTTTTTTTAAAAATATTTGAAATTGGATATGTGAAACAAAAAATTGAGCATTTTAAAGTTTCGAAGTATATTTTTGCATATAACTATGGATCTATACTTGTATGCAAGTTAATCAAGATCTGGTACTAACAGAGAGAAGGATGAGGTAGAAGTAGAACATGCTCTTGGAATAAGGCCAATCGCCTGTACATTGCGGGAAATTATTGGCTCGTACTTGATGGTAATTTTGGAATAAAAAAGAATGGTATCCCTAGCTGTACAAATTTGGTTTCCGCTGGAGCTCATGGGAATTACTTGCGTGTTTTGGAGAGGCATGTAGTTAGCCCTTGACTTTACTTGGGTGTAGGTACTGTTTCTTGCTCTTCAGTTTTGTGTTAAAAATGAAATTTCTACTCGTAATTTCTCCCCATAACATCGATTAGGAAGCTGAAGTGCTTGTTTCAGGGCCTGGTTGGACGGTTGATCAAAAGAGAATTTCTCTATTATATGCTTGAAAAAAATGTAAAAAATGACTTTGGCAATACATGTTCATTATATTTGGAAAAGAGGTTAAAAAATGGACCATCTTTGTCAGTCCAATTTTTTTGTCCTGAAATCTCCTGGAAAAAAACATTTGGCAGTCACGTTGACCTGGTTGGTGCTGCTACCTACCATGAGGAATGAAATGGTTGTTTAGGGAACAAAAATAAGAGCTAGTCTTGATAATCATTTTTCCTTGTGGTGAGTTGTTGATATGAAAGGAATAAAGGAATTGTCTCCAAGGTTGGTCCAAATGAGGGAGACCATGTGTCTGGGATGGGATTTCATTTTTATTGAATTTATTATTCCAATTTGATCCAAATACACCAGTTGGACCTTTCAAACTTTTCTTTCCTAGTACAAATCATACTTTGGCAGGAAATTACTAAATATTTCTGAGGTCTGTTTTGGTGCTTATATGCGCAGTACTGATTCTGGATGCTCTATTATATATGCAGTTGTCAGCTGATGTTTGAAACATTTATGATTCATTGCTGTTAGCTGTTAGTATACTAAATCGTAGATGGTTGCTCAATTGAGTTCTCTTGGAAACTTAAGTTCCTCATTATAGTTTTTGGTGGGTTGGTTTTTCCAGGTGTTCAATTTGGCCGTCAAGTCTTCTATTATCGGAGTTCATCCTTTCCTGCCCAGAAATGTTCTCTAGTAAATCTTGTTTTGAGGTGAGCTACATATTACATCACCTTGAATGTGGTCGCCTTCGTGATATGACGATTTGACCACAACGTGGTCTCGGTTGAGATATTCATGTCTTACATATTAGGTGTCTTTGTCTAGGATACCACCACATCACTAGTGCTCAGGGATTTTCTGGGCCCTCCGCGAGCTTGGAAAAGCGAGGCCCTTGTGCATTTTTTTTTATTAAGGTGTTCGAATAGAGAACTTGACTTCAAAATTACAAAACTTGCTACTGGTGTGTTTCTTACAGTTAACTGATATAGTTTATATTTTGGTGTTATGTGTTCGATCTATGTAATTTTGTTATTCTTATGAAAATAATTGGGGCCTCATAGAAGAGTATTTTGGACTAATGTTTGTAACTCTAATCACGATTATCACACAATTGGGAAAGATGCTTACAAGGTGATTCGAACCAAAAAATTGAAATGGTGATATACCACTTAGACCATTAAGTCAAGCTGCTTATTGAAGCTGGAATATCGAAGTATTATTTTTTAGCTGTTTAGGCCATAGTTTAGATTAAAAATCTGTAATCGGCTTCCTTTTTTTGGTCTTCAGTGAACACTTTTTAATTTTGTTGAAATCTTTTACTTTTTCGGTTTGTCTTCAATAGAGGAATCATAGGATTACGACATCATTTTTGCAAAAATACGCAATAAAGTCAAAAAGGAAACTTTTTCCCTAACATCTCATTATTATTTTTTACCGTTTTGGTTCTTTTATTCAGGACTAATTAAAAAAGTAAAGATATTTGAGCAAAAGATGAACAAAATCATATAAACAAAAATATGTCAAAAAAAACAAGAAAGCTTGAAATCCTTTATCCTCTTCATGCCTTATCTATTAATTTTGTTACTTATCAAAACAAAAAATTAAGTGGAAAAGTACTTACAAGGGAAAGCCACTCACATGGTGACTCGAATATGTACTCATGGCGCTTGACCTTGACTCATGGTTTCTTTAAGTACTAAAGCACCACTGTTAGAGACTTTCTATGAACCTAAAACTTGTACCTGACCAGGGGCCCTAAACTTTTGCTAAATTTTTATGCCCAGGGCTGGCTGTGACTCTCATAAATATCTTCTGTCAACGAAGGAACAAATGTATTTGTTGCAACTATTTCAACCATTTCTAGGCCATTGATCTGATGATCTCTCATTTTCAGTAATTTGGTTATGAATTTTTTCGATCTTGCCATTGACACTTTGCTGTATTCTTATTAGTTTTTGTGCTAATTAAATCTCTCTCTCTGTCTCTCTCTCTCTCATGTTAAAAGATCAGATTGGTTCAGGCGTTGGTTTAGTTGGCATTTGTCTCGCCCACGTAAAAGCATCTAAGGTAGTTCTCTGTTTCCAACTATCTAATAGCATTTCAACCTGTGGATGCCCGATGAATTTGTTGAAAGATTGTATCGATCTATATTCTTCTCACTAGGAGGCAAAATATATAGACTATGTACAAGATAATTTAGGAAAGGAAATAATAAGGAAATTGCTACCTACCTAATTAGATTAAATACAATCTTCCTAATTGCCTAATTGCCTAATTGATTTACAACATGTGTTATAATATTTCTTTCCTTTTCAACACTCCCCCTCAAGCTGGAGCGTATACATCGTATACTCCAAGCTTGCGACAAATAGAATCAATGGAAGCCTTGGGAAGAGCCTTCGTGAAGATATCAGCAAGTTGAGAGCCTGAAGGAACAAAAGGCGTGCTGATCTCTTTAGACCCCACTTTTGACCGAATGAAATGACAATCAACTTCAATGTGTTTGGTCCTTTCGTGGAATACTGGATTATTAGCAATGTGGATAGCAACTTGATTATCACCATATAAGGGAGTTGGATCATGTACTGGAATCCCAAACTCTTGTAGAAGTGTACGCAACCAAGTCAACTCACAAGTGGTATGAGCCATTGCTCTATATTCTGCTTTAGCACTAGAACGTGCTACAACTGATTGTTTCTTACTTTTCCATGTCACAAGATTGCCACCTATAAATGTGCAATAACCAGTGGTAGAACGACGATCAGCAGGAGATCCTGCCCAATCAGCATCCGTATACCCTTCGATACGAAGATGTCCAGATGCTTTGTAGAGAAGTCCACGTCCAGGAGCATTTTTATGATACTTCAAGATACGAACCACAGCCTCCATATGAGAAACTCGAGGACAAGTCATAAATTGACCAACAACACTGACTGCATAGGAGATATCTGGTCGAGTGATAGTCAGATAAATAAGTTTACCCACAAGTCTTCGATACAACTCAGGATCGTCAACCAACTCACCATCGTCAGGCATAAGTTTATGATTAGTCTCCATAGGAGTAGCTACAGGTTTAGAACCAAGATAACCTATATCTTTCAAGAGATCGAGAGTGTATTTCCGTTGGGATAAACTGATGCCTGCTTTAGAACGAGCAACTTCAATGCCAAAAAAATACCGAAGCTTGCCTAGATCCTTGGTGAGAAAACTGGAACAAAGATGACGAATCAATACCTGAATCCCATCATTGTCACTCCCTGTAATGACAATATCATCCACATAGACTACGAGAATCACAATACCACTGGTGGTCCATTTAAAGAAGACAGAGTGATCAGCTTGACTTCGTGTCATACCATGAGACACGACAGTACTACTGAATTTATCGAACCAAGCCCGGGGAGATTGTTTGAGGCCATAGATAGATTTGCGAAGACGACACACAGACTCCCCCTTGGACTCAAAACCAGGTGGTTGAGCCATATAGACTGTTTCAGAGAGATCTCCATGAAGAAAAGCGTTCTTGACATCAAGCTGATAGAGAGGCCAATCAAGGTTGGCTGCAAGAGATATAATAATGCGAACAGAGTTGAGTTTGGCAACCGGAGAAAAAGTCTCAGTGTAGTCAAGCCCATAGGTCTGGGTGAAACCTTTGGCCACAAGACGAGCTTTCAGACGATCAAGAGTACCATCAGGATTGTGTTTGACAGTAAACACCCAACGACAACCAACAATATGTGCTCCAAAAGGCTTATGAACAAGATTCCAGGTATGATTCAGTGACAAAGCGCGCATCTCTTCTTCCATAGCAGAACACCATCCAGGATGAGAAAGAGCCTCCTGATAAGACTTAGGAACAGTAACTGAGGACAAAGACACAGAAAAAACGCGAAAAGAAGGAGACAAACGATCATAGGACACAAAGTGAGAGATAGGATGGGAAGTGCAAGAACGAATACCTTTACGATGGGCAATCGGAAGATCGAGAGTTGGATCTGGAGACGCTTGAGGAGATGGTGTGGGCACAGAAGCTGCATCTGGAGTTTCAACAGGAGGAGCATCAGCAGAGGAACGTCGAACATATACCTTTGTAATTGGGGGTCGAGTAGCAGTCTCAGTAAGACCATGGTCAGCCGGTAAAGGAGCAATCTCTGGAAGACAAGGTGGTGCCAACAAGGGTGGTGTCAACTGAGCACCCGCAAGAGAATAATATGGGATATTTTCAAAAAAGGTTATGTCAGCATTTACAAAGTGCTTTCGTAACGAGGGACTATAACACTTGTATCCTTTTTGTGTCAGAGAGTAACCCAGAAAAATACATTTGTAAGAACGCGGATCAAGTTTATCACGACCAGGAGAGAGATTATGAACAAATGCCACACAACCAAAAAGTTTTGGGGGGAGAACATACAGCTCCTTGTCAGGAAACATGACCTGATAAGGAATTTTTCCATGCAAAACATGAGAAGGGGTGCGATTTATGAGATAATTTGCGGTAAGAACAGCATATCCCCAAAAATGTTTTGGAACGTTCATATGAAGCATAAGGGCACGAGTTACAACTAAAACTGGCCCATTCTTCCGTTCAGTATATGAGCCTGGGCGGCCTCTCCACTCATTGCCAATTGGTTTTGAGTTGGATGCTTTAACATGGTATCAGAGCTAGGCTTTCGGAGGATTTTGGACAAGACTCTCTTGGTTATTTCCCAGTTGTTTGTGCCATAAGTGCACCTTGTTTCGTTGTGATCCCAATATTGCGGATTTGTTGTTTAACTCTCCACGTGCGGGTCAGGGGTCGCACGTGTGGGGGAGTGGTAGAGCTTGTCCCACATTGGTTAATTATAACCTCCGAGTCTAGTATATGAGCCTGGGCGGCCTCTCCACTCATTGCCAATTGGTTTTGAGTTGGATGCTTTAACAGCATTTAATGGTCTTCATAAAACATTTCACATATTAGTATTGCATACCTATAGGCCTGTAGTGGATGTGGTGTGAACTGTGAATGTAATGCCATGGATTTGACCTTTCCAACATCTTTTTTGAGGGACCAACTATATCCAACCAAAGTTACTATTCTTCACTATTATGTTCATATCTTTTATTCTTTGGGCTTATTTACTTTTTTGGTCCCCAAAGTATTAACTACGTCTCGATTTCGTGCCCAATGTTTCAATTGTTGACATTTAGTCCCTAGCGTTACAATTTTTTACCAATCAAGTCCCTGACTTTGTTACTCCAGTCTGTCAAAACGAGGGGCAACCAAGTCTTTTCGCGGAAACCCTCCCAACCCCAACCCTTTGTTCTCAAATCTCATTTTGCTCACAGTACTAGGGCCCCCACTACTCCTAGCTCTTCCTGAACTGGATCCGGCTTCTATCCAAGTGTCATGGGGCGACTCTTTTTGTTGCAGTGGAACGTTTCCCATGAGGCGTTTGCGACTCCACCAAGTCCAAACCGCCTAATCCAACCTTTCGAGTGCTTATCATTCACCCGTTCCACCTTTCAGGGCCTAATGCTTCATTAAGCAAGAACAACTCCCGTTAAGGAAGTCCCTGAAACTTTGCAAAGGTGAGAGAAACAATCGTAAGTTTATTCCATTAGAAAAGAATGAGATTACAATGAATACAAAAATGTTTAAATAGGAAAAATCCTACTAATCCTAATTAACATAAAGAAACCCTAATTAAAATAAAGACTACATTACCCTTAAAATTTACATAAAAACTAGCCGCCATATATTATGTTCACAGTCCCATCTTACGGAAGCCAAGCGAAGACTTGATGTCTCCCGAGTCTCTCCATTCATGGCAACAGTAGCATCCTTGCACCAAGCTTGCTCACAAGCAAGGCACTCGCCTAACTGAGGTCCTATATCATCAAGGTTTCCGAGCCACACAATTGGTGCATAGCAAAGTTACCCAACTTAGCTAACAAGCTTCCAACGTCTATCGGGTCGTCATTACGCGCATCCCGTACGGTCACGAGGTCATCTCATATCTCGTTAGCATCGAGGGTCGCTTGCGCGCCCACGACGCAGTCCTCGTGCAACCTTGCCTACCATTAGCCAGCTAAGGCCATTGTGACTCGATAACATTGCACTAGTGTGCCACCCGATTAAGGCAATCCATCAATCTGTAGCCAACAAGTTGCATTATACCTTTCAACTAGCCAAGCACATGGTACCTGACATGTCTCACGGCTTCATGCGTTAACCGTTACCCAACAAGTGCAACATTGCCTCCATGTCGCATGTCTTAAGCCGCTGATCCCTACAAGCATGCTTGAACCCGTACCAATGCCGATGAGTTAGCACACGAGGTCATAAGGTGGTACCTCGATAGCTCTTTCGTTGACAATAACCCAAAGGGTAAGCATGTGGGACATAGCGTGTGTTAGAGCTTGTCCCACATTGGTTAATTCATACCTCCAAATCTAGTATATGAGCCTAGGCGGCCTCTCCACTCATTGCAAATTGATTTTGAGCTGGATGCTTTAACATGGTATTAGAGCTAGGCTTTCGGAGGATTTTGGACAAGACTCTATTGGTTTCTTCCCCATTGTTTGTGCCATAAGTACACCATGTTTCGTTATGATCCCAATGTTGAGGATCTGTTGTTTACCTCTCCACGTGTGGGTCAGGGGTCGCACGTGCGGGGGAGTGTTAGAGCTTGTCCCACATTGGTTAATTAATACCTCCAAATCTAATATATGAGACTGGGCGGCCTCTCCACTCATTGCCAATAGATTTTGAGTTGGATGCTTTAACAGCGTGCACGTCCTGAAACCTCTATCCCTAAAAGACTGCGTAGTGCCGGCACTCCTGCCGTTGATGGCACTGTCCATGGGGCTGCCAAACTCACATGGAGACTCTTAGGCACTCCTTCAAATGCTTAGAGTCCGCTCCCAGGTTACCCTAGGGTTGCCCACTTCTGTGCCCAAAGATGACACTGAGGAGGCTGGTAGGCTGCACACCACTCCCCCATAATATATGAAAAATGGGATTTTCCCCAAGTGGCACAAGAAACATCTTTTCGTCCCAGGAGCGTACGTGGCCTTTTAAAACTCAGTCGAACTCCGAATCGCGTACCGTTAGTTGTTATGGACTCCTAACAACCTCTATTACGTTAGTAAAATATCACAAAAATACTCGCGCCCCTCCACGGCCGAGTTCTCAATAATTACAACAATGCCACTGCATTGAATTTACAAAAATGCCACTAGCCCATGCTAGTGAGCCAACAACCCCATAACTTGCACATCATTTTCACCCTTGTGCCACCCACACTGACGAGAGTCACAAGCAAGACCGTAGTCAAACTCGTAGCTCGTGACACAAGCCTTGTTGCAGACGACCCCATCGCCGGCGTCTACCATCCCGGCATGGCCGGCGTCTACCATCCCAGCTTTCCCTAAACAATCTAAGACCGCCGGCTGCCCTTTGGAATTGATAGAAGATTATTTTTTTCCCTAAATAATCTTCTATTCAAGATTATCATGTTTGGAAGTAGCCCATAACTTGCTACCCTCTCAAATGCCTCATTTGCTGCCCAAAATAAAAGAACAAATTAATTTTTACAGTCATGAAAATTTATCTCTTAGGCCCCGATTGGATGGTGCTAAAATTTCAGGGGGATAAGTTATAGAGGGGGATAAGATAAGAGGGGGTATTAGTTTTGGAGGGTTGGCCCACATTGATGTGATGTTTATGGATGAGGGATAAAAAAGTAGATGGTTTGGATGAGGGATTAAATAGGGGATAACTTTTGACTTGGTTTGGATGTTTTATAAATAAGAGGGGGTGAATGATGGAAAAAACTGTTAAATGACTCTTTTGCCCTTGTGGTGTACCCAACTTGATTATACATTAAATTAATTATATAATTGCAAAACTTAATCTATTTTATTAATTTTGAACAATTTAAAGCTATATAAATTTATTTTTTTGAAAATTTAATTTTTTGTAATAATTTTATTTGAAAAAACATTTTTTATTTATTTAAAGTGATTGAATATGAGCCATTAGATCAAAGCCCTTTGATAAAGAAAAAAAGAAAAGATCATTTTCTTGTATTGGAACAAAACCCACCCACCATTAGATCAAGGCCCTTGGTCAAAACCCACCCACCATTCATTCCATATCCAAATCCACCGACTGGCTCTCTCTCTCTCTCTCTCTCTCTCATCACCACCAGTGCCTTGCAGCCGTATGAGATCATATGGTTCATTTCTGATTCAAGATTCAAGTGAGACTGGTGTCCATTGCCAAGGTATGTACATGGGCGTGATTCATCCTCTGAGAATGAAGCCTCACAATCACTACCCTTCTGCTGGGAATAGCAAAATAAGAAAAAGTCCAAGTTCCTCTTTACTGCCGAGTGCTTTCGTTTGATGCATGATCCGGTTTGATTCTTGTTTTTGTTTTCTATTTACTTTTGATTTTTAGGAACGTAAAAAGAATACAAATTTTAAGGTATTTTTTTATGAATCTAGATTTGTTTTTTTTTGTTTTTTTGAATCTGAAACCACATTTGGAGAAGTATTAATCTGTGATTTTGGTTTGTGTTGGCTGATGGAGGAGGGGAATAAGGAGGGGTGTAATGGTAAAATGTCCAACCTTCCACTCCCGGATAATTTTTGGGGAGGTCAAGGGGTGCCCAAAAATTATCCGGGACAGAGTCTCAAAGGAGTGAAGAGTTATCAGGGGTGAAGAATTGATTGCCAAACCAAGGCAAAGAGATGGGACCTACCCTTATGAGGGGTGATAATTTTTGGAGGGGAGATTTAGCTCCATCCAAACGGGCCCTTATCTCTAAAAAAAAAAAATAGCCCAAACAAAGTCTCATTTACTGCCACAAAATAATTTTAAATGAATACAGACAAAAAAAAAATGACACTAAACAAAAAAGGGTACGCAGTTCAAAAAAACAAAAAAGGGTATAACCATGAAATTAAATTCTCTCTTACCTCAAACAAAAAAGAAAAATCCCAAAATTACTGAGAACATTTGCAGCCGGGAAAACCCAGAAACCGAAATTGATGAACCAAAATCATGTTTGGGTGTAACCCATTTCACACCAATTGTGAAATCGCACCATATTTACTTTTCTGATCATTTTCACGGCCAAGAGCAGCAAATCTTGATCGGCTACTACTCAGCAGCAACTCCTACGTAGCAGGTGCTGCCCTGTTCTCGCTGCCTGGCTATACTCCGCCTACTTGGAGACGGCTCTAGGAAGAACCAACAACAAGAACCAAGTGGCGACCCGAATGGCGGTGGCGGCGGCAGCGGTGTACGATCTTGATCTTCGTTGGTCGATCTTGATCTTCTTCTTCCTTTGCTGTATCTTTTACAACTAGAGATAGAGAGAGAGAATGTGTAACAGAGAAAGGGTTGGGGTTGGGAGGGTTTATGCGAATACTTGATTGCCCCTTGTTTTGACGGACTGGAGTAACGGAGTCAGAGTCAAGGACTTGATTGGTACAAATTTGTAACGCTAGGGACTAAATGTCAGCAATTGAAACATTGGGGACGAAATAGAGGCGCGGTTAATACTTTGGGATCCAAAAAGGTAAATAAGCCCTTTGATATCTTGGCTAAACTTATTTCTGAACATTTCACATGTGTATTATCACATGTTCTGAATCATAGAACCTGGCTGGTAATTTATTTTGTTTCTAAAATCTCCTTGTGAGTTGGTATGCTATGGAGATGTTTCGCATGTGGTAGGTTGTGACGGCCCGACTTTTTAAACACCTCAAAATTAGCAATCTTTCTAATTGTTATCCTCAAAATTATACAAACAATTCACCAGAAATTACATTTGCCCTAAAATCCTCATAATGGCAGCACTAATTTCTTCAATATAATCTCTCAAAGCTAATCCTCCGAATACTCCAATCGGCTACCACTATTTTCCTTTGCACCTGAAAAATAGAAAATGGCCGGGTAGTATGTGCAATATGAGGACAATAAACATTGCTCGAAATAAGGACGTGGTCAATAATCGATAATAACAAATCAAAGTGAATCATTCTAGAACAAGATATCACATGTAGCCATTTTCTTGGTTCATCTCGGAAACACGCCAAGCACCACCGGGGTCAATTTGTGTGCCCCCTTTCGGGCCATATAAAATTGTTACACGGTCTTGGGTAGAACTCAACTTGAAAAGCTAGCTCATGAAGTGAGGGTGCCCTCACGCTTATATATTTCATATTACTTTGGTACCCAGGCGATGTGGGACTTCGCTTCACACCCTTCCTCACGCGCAGTGTGCTCACTCGGCAGCACCTACAGCGTGCAGGTGAGAGACACACACCCTACCCATCTCTGGTACCCAGCTCTGATACCATGTTACATGGTCTTGGGTAGAACTCAACTCGAAAAGCTAGCTCATGAAGTGAGGGTGCCCTCACGCTTATATATTTCATATTACTTTGGTACCCAAGCGATGTGGGACTTCGCTTAACAAAAACTACATTAGATTTCCCTCAAGTAAATCAATCATATCTCCTTACTCATTTCTACCCGGTGGGTTTACAGGTGTACCAATTTGTTCCATGGCTTTCAGCCAGCTAAATATTCTCTTTGTCACGGTACAAGATTTGACAACTGAAACAATAAACTTAGATACCAACAGAATACAAATATGAGAGAATCAAAGAACACTCTTTGCAAAGAGATTTAGTGAGGAACGTATTACACACTACCCAGTACCTCAAATTGCAATCGCGGTCTCTATGTACGAATATCTCTCCATCAAGCTTGACATAGTGAAAACTATACTCCATTGGACAAAGTATGGCCACTGATCTCCACCTTAGCCGGATGCATGCTCACCTTCTTTCTCCTAATTTTCTCCCACTATAATTCTCTCTCTATTTCTTCTCGGTGCAATGGCAAATGAGAACAAGAATTTACCGTTGGTTCATATAGATCATTTGGACACATGAAGCATGATGTGTCAATTGGGCATTAGGTGGCTGTTCTTGCCAAAAGATAATTACTTAGTCACCCACATCTAAGCCATGCGTTCAAATTCTAACTCATAATGTCTTTTTCTCTTCGCTTTTTTTTATTACAGTAAAAAAAAAACCTTCCTCTCTTTGTTGTTTTTTATTTTTATTTTTTGAGAATAATTGATTAAAAATATGGGCTGTGACATAGGTACCCTAGGATGCCTTGGTAGAAGCCTTAGACCTGAATAATTTTTGTCACCGAGTCGATGTTTGGAAAACCGGACCGAACAAGTCGGTTGGACCGGTTGAACCATCTCCAGATGAACCAAAAAACTGGCATATTTGCAGAACCAGCCTATTTTAATTGAACCGTTTGGAACTGGCTGTTGAACTAGTGCTAGATGAACGGGACGCGGGTCAATGGAACCGCTTGGAACAAAATTTGAAGTTAATTGCTCCCACACTATTTTATTTTTTTTTGTCTTTTTTTCCGTGTTTCGTTCGTCTCTTCTGAATTTCTTTTTGATTCGCGTTATATTTTTTCGATTAATCATCCGTCTTGAAGAGGAGACAAAGTAAAAAAATTTAACTTAAAAGCAAAAAAAAATATTCACTAAAGATGAAAAATACCAAACAGCTCTTTTTTGTCGAAAGTGTCGTCTAATATGAACTTTTTTCAACTTCTGTCCACATTTTTATACATTTTTTATTCCTCTTATCGGTACGATTGATTAATCCAAAAAAAGTGACGAAAAGCTAAACAAAAAAATATCGAAAAGTAAAGAATACCGAAAAAAAGACACTAGGCAAAAAGTTTAGCAGAATGGAGCCTAATTTTTATTTTATTTTTTTATCTAACTTCAATTCCCCCTCTTCCCGTTCACATAATTAGGGAAATATTACGTTACAAATGTTTTTTCCCTAGTTGTTAATTTATATAATTCTATTATAATTGGAGTAGTTTATTTTATTAAAATATATTTTGTAAACATTGCACCCAGTCATTGCAGCAACTTGTCATTGAGTGTCACGGGACCCCTATATTTTGTTGAAACATGATAACTGAATTGTGTGCTTGTGGTGACCTGTGAGAACGATGCATTTTATTCAGGTGATGCTAAGCGATGGCGACCTTTCAAGTTTAGAAAACATGAAGCTCAATTTGGAGTTAAACCAGCTAAGCACCAGAGTAGGTACTTCAGAGAGACCTAGTGAGGATCTGAAAGTGGTATGTTCTTTGTTATAATGACTTATTTTGTACGATTGTTGTGTACATTATCTGCAGTTGTTGGGTGCGAGTTTTCTACAAGAAATTTGGATGAAGTTAAACAGTCCAACCATTTAAGACTTGAAGTTAGTCTATTTAGTAATAAGCCAAAATTACATGTTACCACGCCCCTGTAGGCTGTAGACCCTCTTTCTCGTGCACTAGGTTTTATTTGTGTTCATGTTAAAGTGCGTTCACCCACTCTATTCCAATTTCATGACCCATTTCTTCAAAAACCGGAAAAGAATATCTGTGTAAGAGTCTAAATTTAGTTCAGGGGAAGTTATGTAAGAGTCGCCAAGTTTGGACGAAGTTTGAGTTGCTTTAAATGTGGATCCATTTCATGAAACTTAAAAATTGTTTAAAGAAGTTCAAAAGTCTTGTACGTGGAGTTTGAAGATGCTATGTCAAAGCTAACTAGAGCTTCTAATTACAGGTAAATTGTATTCATCTCCCTTGGGAATCTGCCATGGACAGGGAGCTTCAGGACTTCATGCCTGATATAATGCAAGTACTTCTCACTTTATTTATTTTGTTTTCGAAGTGCAAGTACTTTTCACTTAATTTATTTTGTTTTTGAAGTTTGCTTCAATGTTGTTCCTACTTATTTAAGTTCTCTTCTGACCAAAATGGCAGTTAATATTTAATAACTTGCAAAAGGGTGAAGAACATAATGTCTATTGAATAAAAAGATTAAGTATTACAAGACTAATGACGGGGTTATATAGGCTACCCTAATAACCTTAGACAAACCCTTATAATAAAAAGGAATTAAACTACCCTTAACGAGAGTTTAAATAAATGATGCAAGGCCAAAGAGCATCGAGAGTTTGTCAAAGAGGAAATGAAACTGAGCAGTGATCTGCGTCTTGGTGAAGAAGTCGGGCCAACTGAAGTGAAGAGACGGACGGTAGAACAATAGTACCCAACTAAAGATGATGGCGAACAAAGTGACATCAATTTCAGTATGCTTGGTGCGCTCATGGAAAACAAATTGTGGGCAATCTAAATAGCACTCTTATTGTCACAATAAAGAGACATAGGGGAAGAGCTACGAAGCAACGACACCTCTCGAGGTCCCCGTATTGCAGTGTCCGGACACGGGGACACGGCGGGGCATGTGTCCGGACACGCCACGTGGCATGGGACACGGCTGTTTTGAATTTTATGAGGGGGACACGGGAGGGGTCAAATTGAAATTGAATTTTTTTAAAACTTTCTGGGGTAAATTTGAAATTAATCAAAACTTAAGGTGAAAAAGTGTAATTTGGTCAATGTATATATACATCCCTTATCCTCATCAGCTAACTAACTCTACTGGGGAACCCTAATCATGTTGTTGCTACTGCTGGATGCACAATCGACCAAAAGTGGTCGATCAGGTATGTCTCTCCTCTCTCACCTCTCTCTCTCTCTCTCTCTCTCTCTCTCGTCTGCTGACTCTGTTTTTTATTTTTTATTTTATTTTATTTATTATTATAGGTAGAACTCATATCAAGAATTATGTTTGGGCATCAAATCTGTCCATTGATATGGTAGAACCCATTAAAATCAATCAGCCCTTGTTTTTTATATATTATTATTGGTAGGATGAATTTGGGTTAACACAGTATTCTAAAACTCGGACTACTCGGCGAGTAGTCGCTCCTCGGTACCCCACCGAGGCGACTATACCCTAGTCGGTGGAAGGCCAACTCGGAGATTAGTCGGCGTTAGCCGCCGAGTAGGCGGCGAGTCGAGATTAATCGCCGACTCGGCGAGTTGGGAAGAAGTCGGAAAAAATTGGGATTAAAATAGAAATTCTACAAATTTGATGGGGCTAGGTGGTATTTGAGTAACCTTTATACAAAAATTACGAGTATTCTGCCCTCACTTACTGACCTAAATCAACCTTGTCGTCGAAGAGAGGCGCCTCTCCACCTTCGAAGTTCGATCAGTAACAGTAACGCCGTCAGATCTCTGCTCTCTGCTCTTCTCGTCGTCGTATGCTCTTCTGGTCTTCTCGTCGTCGTTCTGTGCCCTTCCCGTCGTCGTCTCTGATCATCGCCGTCAGATCTGTCGTCGTTGTCGTCGTCGTCTCTCTCTCTCTCTTCGTCTTGTAGTGGTAGCTCAGTCTCTCCCTGTTTGTCGGTGATATACACAGCCACACACTCACACAGGTGTTCGGTAAGTTTATACTCCCACTTACTTTATTATATAATTTATATTAGTTTATATTCCCACTACCGCATGCTGTTGACTTGACTGTTTGTTTAGTTTTTCCTTTTCTTTTTTTTTTTTTCCTTCACATTTTTTGTTAAATAGCACAGGTCCACATCCCACTGTTAACTGTTTGTCTAGTTTAGTAGTTTATAATTATTACAGCGCACTGCCCACTGTTTGTCTAGATAATATGCACTTAGAATTTTTAGTTTATTTTTCCAATGGTATGTTTACTCCTAAATTGGAATTCATAGTATGTCATGTGTCATGTGTTATGTGTTTGTCTAGATAATATGCACTTAGAACTATGAAGATTGACTAGTTATTATGGATTGACTACTTATTTGGTACTTGGTAGTATTTACTTTACAATTTTATGTGTCTCTACATTGTCTACAATGTCTATATATTATAAAAAAAAATTAAAAAAAAGAGTAATTTCTCGAAGGCCGAGTACTCTCCGAGTACTCGGGCTGGAAGCTCGAAGGTCCCCGGCCGCCCTGGGAGCGCCTAGCGAGTTTTAGAACCTTGGGTTAACATCAGTACAATAACTTTTTGTTTATTAATACCTTTCAATGTTTTTTGCCCATCAGTAAAATGTCTTCCTCAACGGGTGCTAGTAGCATAACCAATGCCGGGGATGAGGAAAAGGGAGTACTTTGGAAATTCGTAACTAAATTGGAAAGTTTACCCAGAAGAGGTGGGAATTACAAATGGAAGTGCCACTTTTGCGGTATAGAAAATAATGGGCCATACACAAGGGTGAAAGGTCACTTGTTGAAAATGGTTGGTGAGGGGGTATCTGCTTGTAAGGTGGTAACAAGTAAAGATACTTTGAATTTTAAGAGATTGATGGAAGCGGAGAAAGAGAAATCATAACAATCCCAACCAAAGTCAATTCCATTGCCTCCTTCTAGTGCATCTCTTACGGGTAGCTCAAGTTTGAATCACACACTAGAAGGCTTGGGATAAAAAAAAGAGGAGGGGAAACGTAATTGAACATGATAATCCTATCATTAAATGCTTTAATGCTGGAGCACGTGATCAATTACATAGTGAGATTGCTCGTATGTTTTACACCGGCGGATTGCCTTTCAATTTAGCTAGAAATCCTCATTATGTTAGCTCATATACATAATGAGGATTTCTAGCTAAATTGAAAGGCAATCCGCCGGTGTAAAACATACGAGCAATCTCACTATGTAATTGATCACGTGCTCCAACATTAAAGCATTTAGCGACAGGATTAACATGTTCAGTTACGTTTCCCCTCCTTTTTTATCCCAAGCCTTCTAGTGTGTGATTCAAACTTGAGCTACCCGTAAGAGATGCACTAGAAGGAGGCAATGGAATTGACTTTGGTTGGGATTGTTATGATTTCTCTTTTTCCGCTTCCATCAATCTCTTAAATTCAAAGTATCTTTTCTTGTTACCACCTTACAAGCCGATACCCCCTCACCAACCATTTTCAACAAGTGACCTTTCACCCTTGTGTATGACCCATTCTTTTCTAAACTGCAAAAGTGGCACTTCCATTTGTAATTCCCACCTCTTCCGGGTAAACTTTCCAATAATAATAAAAAAAGGGCTGATTGATTTTAATGGGTTCTACCATATCAATGGACACAAAGATTTGATGCCCAAACATACTTCTTGATATGGGTTCTACCATATCAGTGATGTACTGATGTCATATAATAATAAAAAATAAAAAACAGAGTCATCAGACGAGACAGAGAGAGACGAGACAAATTGAGAGAGGAGAGACATACCTAATCGACCACTTTTGGTCGATTGTGCATCCAGCAGTAGCAACACCTTGATTAGGGTTCCCCCGGTAGAGTTAGTCGACTGATGAGGATAAGGGATGTATATATACATTGACCAAATTACACTTTTTTACCTTAAGTTTTGATTAATTTCAAATTTACCCCAGAAAGTTTTAAAAAAATTCAATTTCAATTTGACCCCTCCCGTGTCCCCCTCATAAAATTCAAAACAGCCGTGTCCCATGCCACGTGGCGTGTCCGGACACGTCTCCCGCATGTCCCCGTGTCCGGGCACTGCGATACGGGGACCCCGTGAGGTGTCGGTGCTTCGTAGCTACACCCAGCCCCAATCCGTTTCCTAGACACCCGATCCTGCACAATACAACCAGAACAGGAGAATAAGACATCAAACCCGGAATTAGACAATTGACTAATAGAAATGAGACTTAAGGACAATT
Organism: Vaccinium vitis-idaea; assembly: GCA_963854785.1. Taxonomy (NCBI): domain Eukaryota; kingdom Viridiplantae; phylum Streptophyta; class Magnoliopsida; order Ericales; family Ericaceae; genus Vaccinium; species Vaccinium vitis-idaea. The sequence continues at coordinate 17,601,455 of OY978225.1, read as the reverse complement.
GAGGAACATAGAACGCATTCAAGATAGACAAGGAAGAGCCAGAGATAGGGAGAATAGAACGGTTGGAATTTGTCCCACATCTCTTAGTTATCACCTCTAAAACTAGTATATTAGCCTGAGCGGCCTTTCCACTCATTGTCAATTGGTTTTGAGTTGGATGCTTTAACATGGTATCAGAGCTAGATTTTCGGAGGCTTTTCCCCTTTGTTTGTGTCATAGTTCACTTTGCTCCATATTGATCCGTATGTTCCGGATCCTTTGTTGACCTCTCAACATGCGAGTCAAGGGTTGCACGTGCAGGGGAGTGTTGGAATTTGTCCCACATCGCTTAATTATCACCTCGAAAACTAGTACATGAGCCTGGGCGGCCTCTCCACTCATTGCCAAATGGTTTTGAGTTGGATGCTTTAACAAGAACCAATGGAAACCACATGCATAAGAGATCCATTTGCAGTGCCAACACTAATAGGGGAAATAGAATTGCAAAGTAAATAGAAATCAAGAGTTCATATGGTGGGAACAACCAGAATCGAAAATCCATGTGTTGGAAAAGATACATGTGGTATAAGAACCATGCAAACCTGATAGGGTGTTGGACATGTCAGAAGTTTGTGGATGATTCCCCTGGGTGTATATATATACAGAGCGGATCCAGTCAGGACTCCCGCATTTTAATAAAATCCGGACCTCCCCTCTCTCGGCCAAATGGTCGGGATCCGAACCGTTAGATGTGTTTAAATGTGTTTTCAAGGGCCTACGTGAAGATTCGGCAAAAAAAATGACCGGAAAGGGTTTCATCTGAGCAGTTTTCATGAAATATATATCCTACGGTTTGTCATGAAAACTGTTCGGATAAAGCCCTTCCCGGTCATTTTTTTTGCTTAATCTTCACGTAGGCCCTTGAAAACACATTTTAAACACATCCAACGGTTTGGATCCCAACCATTTGGTCGGGAAATGGCCGAGAGAGAGGAGGTCCGGATTTTATTAAAATGCGGGAGTCCTGACTTGATCCGCTCTGTATATATATATATAGAAAAGGCAAACAAAACAAGACATCAATTATCCATTAGTGGGAGATATTTATGTAGTGTAAAGTTATAGTTATAGTTTTATTCCCACACTTTTGAGTAATTATGATTTTACCCCAGGAAAAATAAAAAAAATTCATTTCGACCCCCGCCGTTTCCCCAGCTGTATCCCAGCCGTGTCCCACCCCAAAAATTAAATTAAGCCGTGTCCCCCACCACGTGGTGTGTCCAAACACGTTTCCCCGTGTCCTGACATTGCGATACGGTTGCCCCTAGAGGTGTCGGTGGTTCATAGCCAACCTTTTTGAAAACTGACCAATAGAGAAAACTAGTGCCAAAAAGATGATTCAGTACCCAAGAGATAGTTAAATAGATGTACAATCGTTCAAAATAGTCCCCAACCAGTCCTAAATAGCCCTAAACAATCTGAAATAGTGTGCAACAGTGCATTACAGCGCCCAAATAGGCTTGGACAGCAAGAAACAGTACCAATAGACCAAAATAGTACGCTATAGTGCAAACAGTAACTCAAACAGCCTCGAACAAAGTAGAACAGTCTCAAGCAGTGCAGAATAGTAGCAAAAGAAGAAGAAGAAGAGAGTACTGCATGAACAGTAATGCGTGAACAACACCTCGGATGAACAATACTCAATAAACAGTAGTACAGTACTGCATGAACAGTGCCTCGGATGAATAGTGTTGCTTTGAAATGAGTGCTAAAGTGAAGAAACAATCAATGGAGAGAGGAGAGAGAGAATCTACTGCTGATTCCCATGATGCCGGCGGTGCAACAAACTATCCCCATTGGGCCTTTGATACCATAATACTCCCTCCATCCCAAATTTCTTATCCACTTGCACTATTCATGGCACCTCAAAAAATTATTTATATTTTCAATTGTACAATGCTAATATATCAATTGTGGATTTCGTTTGATAGTTCTCGATGAGTTCTATTATACAGAGTTTTGAAAATTGTAAAAAAAATAAACATTATAGATTGAAAGATATAAGCAATTGAAAATTGGCTCGCATGCCCGTAAAGGGATAAGAAATTCGGGATGGAGGGAACTTGCAAAAGGGGGAAGAACATAATTTATATTGCATAATGAAAAGATTAAGTATTACAAGAGTAATGACAAGGTTATATAGGCTAACGGCCTAATAACCTTGGACAAACCCTAATAATACAAAAAGGACTAAACTACCCATAATGGAAAAGATAAGTAAATAAAATAAATGAAATACTTCACATGGTAACACACGTTAGTAGTTTACTTCTTGTCACCATCCTTGATGGATAGGGTTGTCAAATAACAATATGGCAAATATTCAGGGCATAGGAGTAGAAACTAATCCGAAACTTTTACAAAAGAACTAAAAGTTGAGGGTAAATTGAAAGAATAAACATACAAGGCTGGAACCTTAGCAGTTTAAGTTGTTAAGGTAGCATGTAGTTCGTTATAATGATTACTGTCAAGGCACGAAACTCCGGATGTGTGAATGGTTGGCTCTGTTTAATGTTAATTTCATGAATAAGGTATTTCTTATTTCTTATTAAGTTGTCTTGTTTTCCCTATGACAGTTTGGGTGCGGATGTAATTTATGATCCCCTGTGCCTTCCCCATCTTGTTAAAGTTCTTGCCTTTCTTTTGAGCCGTGGAAAATTGCTCTCACATCTCTACAATAGAAGCTGCAATGGCGTTCTACTGAGTAGTGCGCAGAAGAATGGTGCTAAGAATAGCAGTGACTCTGATACTCTAGACAAAGCAATGCCTAAGGATAGTCCAAATGTTGAATATGCATCTAAGAAAGGTCCCCTGGCATTTATTGCTTCTGTCATACGCAATGTTGATACGTTTAACCGCTTTCTTGCATTAGCAGATGAGGCAAACCTCAGTGTTGAGGATGTGACTGAAAAATTTGTTCCATTTAATTTGCTTCCTTACCTGCAGTCTTACCCTCGATCAAGTGTACGACTGCTTACTATTATGCATTTATGAAATTAACTTGACGTGTGTTTTGAAACTGGGTGTTCGTTTAAGATTGGACATTTACCACGGTATCGTAGACGCTAGACAATACATGGAGATGTGACTGCTGGAGCAGGAGTGGAAGGAGTTGTCTAGGCAGGCTGTGAAAAACCAAGCGGAGCTGAGTACATAAAGTCGTCCTTTATGTGTGGATTTTAAATTGAACTCAAAGTTATATCAAGTTGGGCATTTTTATCATCTTCCAACGATAAAATGATAAAACTTCCCTTGGAACGTTAAGACACAATGGTTCTCTTTAAGCATCATATACCCATTCGTTGACATGGCTTGATGAAATTTAAAATACCACTGCCTAGATGGTTGTTTAGACCATAATTGACCATAATCCATAGATCTATTCAAGTTCCCTATCGAGAAATGTTGTTTTAACATTCATTTGCATAGTTTGATTTGAAGTTCATATTTGTTACAATGGCCAGTAGAAGGAAAATTGATGCAAACCTCACTATTATTGGTGAGTATAGCCTTTCGTTATATTTTACCTCTCAATTGAACCATCTACAATTCGCCTTGTGGAAGTAGGGCTATGCATGGTCCGGATCGGAAGATTCCTATGAATCCGATCCTAATCTGCGAATCACGGTTTTTAGAGAATGCGATGTGTTTGGACCAAAAGTCCTACGATCTAGTTCTAATTCAATTTGTGAGTCGCAGACTGGTTACAATTTTATCCACGGAGTACATTTCATAAGGAAATAAACAACTAGCAAGCAGAAAAAAAAAAAGAAAAAAAAAAAGAGTACTATTACAAAATCAAGTTTCTGCATTCCAGATTCAATGTTCAAGTGCATTACATAAACTATTACAAAATCAAGGTTCAAGGTGCATTCCATATTCAAGGTTCAAGGGTATTCAAGATTCAAGTGCATTACATGAACTATTACATTAAGGTAAAATACTATATGGATATGTACTATATCACATTAAAGTAAAATACTGAAATGGTTAAAAAATATTTATAATAGCAGTAAAAAAATTTACATACACATGTATAATAAATATATCACGGTCCGGTTCGGTTAATTTAAGGTTTCAAAATGAAAATCCGTGGATCGACCGCGAGTCACGGTTTTCTAAATTTTTGAATCCGTGTTTGGACCATTAATCCATGGTTTTCTAATTTTTCAATCCAAAACATACGGTTCGGTTCAGTTCCAATCGGATTCACGGTTCACCGGATTTTTTGTGTAGCCCTAAGTGGAAGGGTCACAAGATCTTTAATTGGTTATCACTTATCACTTATCATATTCTCTTTTTCATGATTCATTACATTTATCCATTTATCTTTAGCATAAGAAACGGGAGCTTCTTGAAGTGTTTTCGGCTCATCTTCATCTTATAGAGCAAGCATAAAATCCTCCCCTTCAATTTCAAAATCATTGGGAAATGTTTCCATGACGTAGCCAATGTTCTTGTGGAATGCTTCCACTGTCTCTAGGCGCTTGAGGTTTTTCTTTACTACTCAGAGCTACTTGTTATTATACCTGCCTAGATCGAAATTCTACATTGATAATCCTGTGAATATGATGAACTATGTAAACTACTTTTAGTACTTGACTTTAAGCATTGTTGGGCTATGTTCTTAGCCATCAACAAGTTATTCGGCTAGTGGTCTACATGGGGCACTACGGGTGATATCATAGCAACCCATGTACACAATCGTGTGGGCTCGAGCGAGGAAAAAGACCTGTGAAATATCATGGTGACTATAGGCTTGGGTCACCTATGAAGTATCGTGGTGACTTTGACTGGTTGAAGGCAATTGTTTGAAACCGAAAGGGCACGAAGAAGGGAAGCAAACTTTGTCAATATAAATTTGGAAGCTAAACTTGTTTTAAGTAAAAAAATAAAATAGTTAAAAATAATTTCAAGCCCAAAAGAATTAACTTGAAGACCCGAGTCGAAGCCCAACTCTGATTTAAGTCAGGTCGTTCAGACAAGTAGGTTCTGACACGCATGGTAAATAGCCAAAGCCAACATACCTTAGGGCATCTCCAATAATGGAGTTTTTTTTTTTTTTTGTCATTCGATATACATCAATAGAGTTAGTTGTTAGTAAACCATAAGGGTCGACCTCCTCTCCATAGGAATCTCACCCAGAACCTCACCCTTATAGAAGGGGTTACACGACCAACTGGGCAAAGTGCCCTGGTCCAATAATGGAGTTGAAGGCACAAATTAGTTACTAACACTTGGGTCAATTAGCTAACATTTTCCCCTTTTTTTTTTTTTGCCCCCAACAATGTAATTAGGTTTGGAGCTAAAGTGTGTTAGGAGAGAAAATGATCTAGAACAAGATATACACCCCTATTATTTATTGAAACATTATTTGGGTAATAATTTTTATTTATGATTAGTATTAGGAGATTTTATTTGTGCTGCCTGTTGTGCACGTTTTTGATTTAGTTTTGGTAAGATTTGATTTTATTTCCTTGTTTTATAGTCATGGTTTCCAAGTAATGATTTGCTTGGTCTCCACTCGAGGTAATTTCCTTATTGATAGGACTCCTATTAGTATAAATAATGATGTAAGCCTATGACATGATTCAGCTTTTTATCAAATATAATTCAGAATTGCATCTCCTTTTCTTGTGGATTCGAGAACCTATCTCATTTGGACTAGTACGCTAACTAGTCCCTCGTGAATTCCGCTGCGTCAAGTGGTATCGAGCAAGAACGTTTCTGGCTCGATGGCACCTAAAAAAGTTGAAAACACGCCCCTCGACGTTGCTCAAGGGCTTGCTGATCTACAGGCGACGGTAGAAGAACAACAAACGCAGTTTCGAGATTTCCAGGCAAAAATTCGAGAGACGCTGCAACGGCTTACTCTTCACCTCGACCAAGGAGCAGGAAGGGTTGAAGAAGATCGCGCTGTGGGAGTTGCCCAACGTCGTCCTCTTAACCAGGTTCGGGAATGCGCGGTGGGATTTACCCAACGCCAACCCGGTAACCAGATTGTAGTTGGGAGATGCCCAGCTAATCATGTCGATGGTGAGAATGAATGTGGAGACATGTACTGTGAAGATAATTATGGATATCAGTCGGTGAAGTGGCATTCAAAGTTTGAAGGGTTTTATTGCACAAATGACGATTTTTCAAATTTTCAAGAATCACCAATAATTTCCAGTTTTAACACGCATTGTCATCCTGAGAATTTTATTTATTGGTTTCATAAAGTTGGCAAATTCTTTGCATTCTACACGGGCATTCCGGAGGAGAAGGAGGTCAAATATGTGGCACATATGTTACAAGGTCATGCTTTTACATGGTGGGAGCAATTGCAATCTAATAGAAGGCGACAATATAAACAACTGGTGAGGACTTGGCAAAAGATGAGACAATTGTTAAGTGTTAGATATCTTCAATCACATCATAGTTAGATGTTGTATCAAGATTATCAAAGAAAGCTCGAGTCCAAACGATCATGCCAATATAATCTCAAGGGACACTTCGCCAAGGCAATTGGGTTTGAGTCGATCAAGCCTCGAAGGTCAACAAATCAATCATGATCTTTCAAATTCAGATATGTCTCATCTTACTTATTATGATGGGTATGAGATTGCAGAAGAGGAAGGAGACCGGCTCAAACTTGATGAAGAATAAGAAGTTGGTGCTGATTGCGAAGGAGAAAGTTCGAGCTCCCCAATGCTCGAAAGACAATTTGATCTAGATGGAGGTGCAACTACAGAGGTAGTTGACCAAATTCACAAACTAAAGGGAGAGAAAAGTCTTGAATTGGGACCCATAGTTTCTCAACCCGATAATGTCACCACCAATGTCGAGCTTTGGGAACCAGGTGGAAGTATGACTTGTCCAAGTGATGAAGTTAGTATGAATGCTCTTAATGCGACATCATTCACTACCAATTCTGTGGTGGATCTAAGTCAATAACACATGCAATTTCAGCATAAGGTGCAAAGCGTTGATTTTGTCGGAATAGAGCAGTTTGAGCCTATGATACATTCTCGGAGTATAAATATATTAAATCAATTGAAACATGCAGAGAAGAGGTCATCACAGGTACACTTTTCGTTATATAATCTTTTGAAGAGGAGCAAGAAGTTAAAGCATTCAACGTATCTATTTTCTATTTCTTTGGAATGGAAGATGACAAATTTCCAACGAGAACTCGTGGGCGAGTTCTTTTGAAGAAAAGGAGAATGATGTAGGACTAGATATACATCCCTATTATTTATGGAAACATTATTTGAATAATAATTTTTATTTACGATTAGTATTAGAAGATTTTATTTGTGCTGTCTGTTTTGCACGTTTTTAATTTAGTTTTGGTAAGATTTGATTTTATTTCCTTGTCTTATAATCATGGTTTCCAAGTAATGATTTGCTTGGTCTCCACTCTAGGTAATTTCCTTATTGATAGGACTCCTATTAGTATAAATAAGGGTGTAAGCCTATAGCATTATTCAGTTTTTTATCAAATATAATTCAGAGCATCTCCTTTTCTTGTGGATTCGAGAACCTATCTCGTTTGGACTAGTACGCTAACTAGTCTCTCGTGAATTTCGCTACGTCAAAAAAATTTAGTTTAGAGTCCTGGCAACTCATCCAAAGGAGGAACAAAGATTCTACTCTATTTAATTTACTTAACAAAATGCTAGTTTTACACTGTCGGAACATAAATACATAAACTAGTTAACAATATTTGAACTCATGTAATTAGATCCCATTGTTTTATATTTTTGGGACCCGACTTGGGGTACATAAAATTTGGAACAGAAAATGTACCGAGCTGCTTGGGGGCCCCATAAAATTTCAGCTTAATCGGACGGTTAGAAGTGCTTAAACCAAAGTCTCACCGTTTGAATCAAATCGGAAAAATGTTTTAAGAATAATGAACGGTTCGGATCGCTCGTGTGGGACCCAAAAGTGGGTCCCCCAAGCAGTTTGGTACATTTTCTATTCCAAATTTTCTGTACCCGTAGGTTTACCGATATTTTTGTGTCATATAACAACATAAATTTAACTATACGATTGGAGATACTCTTAGACCCTAAACAAAACTTGGGTACCACTTGCAACTTTCCAAACTCATCTTAAATTACCCCCACGTGATCTTAAATTATTATTATTTACTTTTGGTCGAGAACCTATTTTTATCCCAATCCCATCGTAACCAATTACATAACGTATTACAGACCAAAAAAAAATAAATTACAAAACGTATTAAACTCCTCTCTATAGGATTTGAACCTGCAATCTCATAGTGGTGTCATAGTACCAGGTACTGCTACACAACCAATAACCCAACTGCCTTGGTTGGTTCACGTAATCTGATTGCAATGTTGTCATCATCTTGTAATTTACTTATATACTATAATCTTGTCAAAATCATTTTGTGGAGAATGATATTTAGCTCCAAATTAGATTATATTTTTTTTTTGTGGTCATTCATCATTCCTAATCTATTACATAGGGGAGGAGAGAATGAGACTCGATCCCGGGATGCAGTGTGGGGCATCCAAGAACTCTACCGCATGAGCTAGCCATCACTTGCAAATTAGATTACTTGGGCAAGGGTAAATTTGATACACACGATTATTGGATAATAATTAGGAAAGTATCTAGAAACGAAAATTTATTTTCTTCAGATACCCATTTTAGTACCAAACAAAAGAAAGTTTTGGATTACTTATCAAAAAAAAAAAAGAAGAAGAAGAAAGTTTTGGATCTTAATTTTTCCTCTTTCGAATGCGTTTTTCAACGGTATTTATTAATTCAATAGAGTATCTGGACAAAATATGACAACAAATGACCACAACACTGATCAAATAATTAGGCAAATGTTTTGTTAAGTCAATAATAGAAATTGCGTCAAATTCGGCATTATATTTAATATCTCTTCATTCATCCAATCGCAACGATACTCTTGATTTTTTTTTATTGATTTGATCCCATGATAAGAAAAAATAGGTAATTTATAGGAGTACAAAAAGTATTCAACTAAATCACCAACATTTGGGGTGTTTTCCTTGGTCATTCTTTGGATTATTTTTTATTTTTATTCTATTTTTTCGCTTTTGTAAACATAAATTATCATGAATTATTGGTTAATCTAAACGCGATTGTAACATGTTAAAACTATAATCAAAATCTTTTTAAAGTTCATTAAAGAAAAAAAATCCAAAAAATGGACATTTTTTGGATTAAATTCATGTCTTTTTATTGCCAAAATTTAATGTTGTTTCTTTTTTTTTTTTGATTTTTTTTTGTCACATGCCAATAACTGCACTCTGTAGTGATCTCAATTGTGAACTCTTTGAAATCTTTCTTTGTGATCTTAATTGTTCATTTTTTTTTCAAGAATATTAAACACATTATGGGTACAAAAAAATTATGATCATCGGAGATTGGAAGACAAACAATTGAGACAAATTTGTCTTATATGTTATTCTCTCACTGATACTGGCCATCCATTTTCGTAAAATAAATGGTATCTGACCATATGATTACCAATATCCAATTAATTTAATTTTTTTACATGAATGATCTACTCAGCATTCTTGACAAATTAAACGGTTTTGCTCCCAAATACAGATTATAGGATTCAGGGTTCTAGAGTGACATAAGTCACAACACCCCTGTAGAGACTTCAATTGTAGGCTCTCTATAATTTGTATTTGTGATCAGAACTTTTCAATTTATCGGCAATATTGAGTAGATCATTCGTGTCAAAAATCAAATTAATTGAATACTGGTAGCCATATGGTCGGATACCATTTATTTTACGAAAATCAATGGCCAATATCGGTGAGAAAATAAACTATAAAACAAATTTGCCTCAATTGTGTGTATTCCAATCTTCAATGATCATAATTTTTTGTATCTATAATGTGCTTAGCATTTATGAAAAAATGAACAATTTAAATCCCAAATGCAGATTTCAAATAGCTCACAATTGAGCTAAATGTAGTAACTGGGTGTCACTGCGGGACCCAAATGCCCATTATTACACGAGATCCCCTCTTAAACGGAAATCCCCTCTTAAACGGAAATGTCATAATCATCAGCATCGTCTCGAAATCCGTGTGTCTCTATATTATACTCCACTCTACACTCACACCCCCGAGAAGTTTTTCAGTGCGGGTTTGTATTGTCCACGTGATATTTGTTCGGAACCTCAGCCGTTTAAAACAAGATCAACGGTTTGTAAGAGGAAAGGGAAAAAGAGGAGAGAGAGGGAATCAATCTCGACCGTTCAAATCACTTTTGGACGGCCGAGATCGTGCTCGATATGGCTACGTAGTACCCATTCGGTACCCAAAATTTTTTCCACACCTCCACATATATACCATAAACAGTCAAACACATACATGTCTTGCAATCAAAAGGTAGATTGACGTCTCGAATCGAAACTTGAGCGGAGGGAGTGTGAAATGGAAGCGAAACAGGAATCGGATGTAGAGGTGATTCACTCATGGTCTGCTCCAAGATCTCTCAGTACCAGTGTTATGTACTCTTTTGCTCAGGTATCATACCTTTCTGTGTAATCTGAATCAATGTTTGATGGTGATTGAGTTCACATGTTAGTTAATTTATCTGCTACTGCTTTTGGCTGTTGTAGTAAGATGAGCTTATACTAACCCAAGGTTGTCGCAATGATTAATCCACTTATAATTGACTCGCCTGCAGCGATTTGTCCTTGGACCACCTCATCCACGCAAACGCCTGAAAAGACTGTTAGAGGGACTGAAGAGATTAATCAAGTTCATCGGACACTCTTCATTACCCAAAAAAAATAATAATAATAAGATGAGCTTGTACTACTCTCACACTGTAAAAGCAAGCAAATGGGTTATATTGTAGCTTTTGTCCCAGGGGTGGCTCCAAGATTTTAGTTGAGCGGTGAAAAAAGCATAATTTTTTTTTTTTTTTTTGGTGATGGTACAATATTCTGTATAAATAAAGCTTCCAAAAGTGAATTTTCATGTTTTCGACTTTGTACTAATGATCCAGAGCTAAAAATATTAAAGACAAATAAAATTATATATAAACTGCAAAAATTTAGTACATTTTTCGAAGCCAGAGGGTTCCTTCATTTGATAGTAGAGCCGCCCCTAGATGTGTCTTTTGTGTTTGTGCTTGTTTATTATCCAGTTGCTTAGCAAATAGTTTTTGAATTTCTGAAACTATTTTGTGTTTGGTTGTGAAAGTTAAGAAACAAATCAGGGGATGTGACTATGCCAAATTGAATTAGCTATTTTATACTCTAAGCAGTACATGAGGGAATTCATATATTTTAAGAGAGGCCACCGCAGAGAAATTTATTTTCCACAACATGTGAATGATTTGATTTCTTTAGTTCTTTCAGAAGTTCTGCTGCACATCCGATTATGTAATTTGTCGAGGAATCAAAATTCTGAAGTGTTATAATTCTCTTTTTTTGGAAGAGCAACCTGCTTCTATGATTATGCGTATGTGTTGGGAATTTTATGATGAAGGGTGGGATCTTGGTGGATCCTTTGTATCATAATATGCTACTCGCTGATGTTAAACCGAAGAGGGATTAACTCTTTCCGCAATCATCACTTTTTTATTTTTTTGTAGTCACAGTTTTTTTGTGCCCACGACTTACAGTCTTACAGTCTCAACCTAAGAAGCACGGACACGGTCAAGGTCATGAGGCGCAGACATGACCTTGTTACAGACAAGGTGATAGTAAAAAGGATACAACATACGTGGATATGTACTAGAAGACATATTTTGAGTGTTTTCAATTACTATGGAAAGATGTGATGAGCAAATGCTCTGGGGTGTCGTGAAAATCTCAGAGAATCAAATACTAATTGTAGTAGTTAGAGGGATGAGAAGGGATAAAGAGAAAAATAAATGCAGTAGTGTAGACTGTAGATAAGTTGAGAAATAAAAAACAGAGGCCTTTTCTGCAATAATATCAATAAAGAAGAATACTAGATGCTGAAATAGTAATGCAGCGAAGAATAGCGACTCAAAAAGCTCATCAATAAACTGAGGCATGTAGAAATCAGTTATGCATGTGTGATAAGCATTTATCCGGTGGCGGGGCCTGGAACAGAATCGAACGGGGCCGAACTATGAAAGAAACTTTGGTACGCTGATTTTTCAAGATTAAATCCAGTCATTCGAGTTTTCATCTAACAATATTGAAGAATTAATGTCTAGTCATGTTGCTATCATATTATTCAGCAACATGGAGTGTAAAATTATTGCATGGTTGCGTTCACTATAATTTAGTGTGCTCAAAATGAATTCACTTTTTAATTATGGTTGAAATTTTTATAATTTTTTATAAATAGATATCCACCAAAACATGCAGACTATACTCCAACCAAAAAAAAAAAAAAAAGGTCGGTCCAATGCGTTCATCTATCACTTGCTGAAATGACCTTGACACAAGGCACGTGTGCACAAGTTTTGTCTGTAACATGTCCGAAGATAATCTATTAAGTTATAAGAGTAGTAATATATATGCTCGCATATCCTGTTGAGTCTGTGCTTTATAGGTTTCAACTGCGAAGTTCTGAGAACTATATTTCTGGGCTTTGTAACTTTCTTTAGTAGCACAAAATGATTTAGTGTTCAAAATGTGGTCTGAATTTAAAGTATGTATTGTAGGTGGAAGAGTAGAAGAGTTGATTAAAAATCCTCATTTTCTTTGAAGCAGTATATTCAAAGTTGGACGCGGGGGGTGGGGGATTGTAAAGATTTTTATAGTACATGTGAAATGCCCCCTAAGTTTTAACATTCTTTTATCCTCTTTGTACTTTATGAGTATGCCTCCAAAAATATAGAACTCTTTATCCTTGTTCTTCATAATGCTCTATGTATGGAAACATAAATTTTTAGATGATAACTTCTCTTTTTCTTTGCAAAGCTCCTGAAGTTCTATTCCTGATAGGTATGGTATGAAAAATCATGAAAAGAATGTTTGTTGCTAATTGTATTGAATAAATGGGAGAGTGTGAGTTTGGTATTCTTTATGATTTTTTTTTGCAATTTCATTGAGAGTGCTTCATTATAATAGTTATATTTGGCGCCGGAGAGGAGATTAACTTCTTAGGTTTGCTGAGTTTTCTAGTGGAGAAAACTAACCAAAGATTACATTTATATTGTGGTGAATCTATACTGCTTTGTTTCTTGATGTATCATTTTTTCCCTCGTATTTGGGGTGGTTTCTGCAGAGGGATGATATAGAAGTACTTGATGAACCCTTGTATGCGAACTTCCTCCGAGTAACAGGTGTTGAAAGGCCCTACAGAGACGAACTTCTGTCGAAAATGGTGGGTAGTTGAATCATCACTGTCTCTATATCAACCTTCTCAATTCTTTTTTTCTGAAGCTCGATTGCATTTTTCTCAGTCCAGCTGCAGTGATACTATGATTTGTTTTCTCCCGGAACATATGTTGAGAGAACGGCTAAAGTAGCTTTAGTTAAGGGTTTTTGAACTATCTCAAAAAAGCAGTGCCTTTTTATTGGTTACTTTTCCTGAAAGAATTTCATTACATGTAATAACAATATAGGATCTAGATATTATGCCTTCTGATTTACTCAAATTTTCCTCCTAGGAAACAGTGTCGCTAACTGTGCAATTCTAAACAAATGAATTTTCATTAATGGGGAAGGTAATTCACTTTCTGAGCCAACTGACTAGTATGCTGCCATAAGTTTTTTCACCACAATTGATAGGAAGAACTACTGCAAGGTTTAGCAGGGTTTGGTTTTACCTGTTGGCCTTGTCTGACCAGCAGTATGGGACCTACCGGCATATACTCTATCCTGTTGCTTTCAAAAAATTTGTTTCCATACTGTTATTCTTTTGTATTTATTTCTACTGTTGTTTTCTCGTTTTCAAAAACTTATTTTATTTTTGGAAGTTGATTTTGTGAATTCTAGGAACCCGATGGGAATAAGGTTGTGAAAGATGTTATTTTTGGTCCAGGAGTAAAGAAATATCGCTTCTGTAAGGTAATATCAAGCTTCTTTATTATTACTCTAAGATTGAAGTGTAGAATTGTTCATGATTGCCCATCCTTGGATACCACTACATATTCTGCTTTACATTCATGGATTTGCTGAGGGAAGAAGGAAAGAAAATACAAGGAAATCGTAGCATTTTTTAAAAGAAAATATGAGGAAAGTACACTTGAACCTTTCTTGGAGATTGATTCTCCTTTTTCTCTATTCGTGCGCAGAGAAGATGACAAAGGCAAACAAGCATACTTTATTTTCTTAAGTAGGAAGGAAAGCACGACGAGAAACAGTTTTCCTCATTGCTTTGCTTTCCTTTCTCTTCTCTTACCATGCCACGAATATTCCCAAACTTTCATGTAACTTGTTGCATCCAGAATAGGTGTAATCATCTCAGTATGCTAATGTTTAATGGAGGCACTGATTAAGTTTGAAATTACAAGTTTCTTCGTATTGTTGCTCTTTACAGCATATATCAAAACAACGGATGCCTGGTTTGTCGGACGAGTTGATAAAAAAAGGAAAGCACTTCATATTAATAAGAAACCCGCTTAAGATATTGGTAAGTTATTTCTATAACAGCTTCTCGCCACTTATCTTGCATGCTGAGGCTCTTAAATACATTTACTAACTTCTGAAAGCTGTAAATATGTATTTGTTTGATATCTTTCAATTTTATTTTTCAAAATGCAACATGTTACAGTAATGCACCCAATTCTCTGTGAATTAAGTGGAGCTTCGGAGATTGTAACTTGATGGGCTGAATGATAGCACACCTTGTTCTTTTTCTATATTAGTCTCATAGCTTCTCTGATTTGTGTTTAAACTGTTGCATTTTGGCAGCCATCTTTTGACAAGGTTGTGCCCCCATCCTTTCTCGAGCTAGGGTTGGCAGAATTGGTCTCTATATACAATGAGCTCTGTGAACTAGGAAAACCCCCACCAGTAATTGATGTAGCAGAACTTCAAGAAGATCCTGAGGTCTGTAGATCTATTCAGTGAACTCTTGTTACTTGTGTAATGATTTCTCTGTGTTATTCATCCTTTTTCCTAAATGAAGTGTGGGACTGAACACGACTTCTGTATAGAGTTTGCTTGCATTGACCTTGAACACAAATGTGTATGACCACAAATTCCTCCAGCATAGATAGCGAAAAAAGAGTAGTACTCATTTACCTTCTTTTTTTTCTATCATCAGTAGTTTACAAACTTCAGATTTACAAGCATTTTTCTTCCTCCACATTGTTGATTCATCTGGCTACTTGCTGGCTGGGGCTGGTGTCTTTGATACGGTGGGAAGGGCATCATGTGAATTTAGGACAATCGTGGGGGCTGGCAAGTTATAACACCAGAATGGAAGCCATTAGTGATTTAGGGATGGCTTTAGAGACTAATTAAAATAGTTTCATGGCTTAAAATCATTGTCAAGGACTTGCGACGGTTGGCATGGACGTAGAATTGTTGTTAATGGTTTAGGTTGTTTTATGCAACGAGAAGGATTGGTTTTGGCATTCTTGTAGGTGAACAGTTCTTCCGTATAATTAACTATGCGTTGTTTTTGTTCTAGTGGTAAATATTGCATCTTATAACCAACCAACAACAGCACGTTCAAACACAGGGAAAACCTCCCAAAACAACAACAGGCCATAGCTAAGATCTAGCAACAGAGCAAACCAAACAAACAACAGACTTATTCTGTACATTCCAGGAAATTTTCTACCTAAGATTCTAGGAGAAGTTTTCCAATTTCTGCACAGCCCTTCATTCTCCAGTGATTTAGGAATGTTCTTTCAAGAGCTACCCCTAACATTTTCTTCCATCGCTAGGATCACCCCTGTCATATCCTTGGTATTTCTCTCTAAGACCCTGGCATTTCTCTCCAATCACACCTGATATAGAGCCCTGCAAGTGGAAGTTTGTACAAATTAGTTATGAAGCAATCGCCATGACAGAATTCTATAGCCCAGTAAGCTCAGAAACTCAACTCCCAGGTCTTCTTTGAACCATGCCCATCCCTGAATGTTGCTCCAAATGATTTTAGAGAGAGAACCTTCAAAGAAAAGATGTCTATGGAACAACACTATGGGATCCAAACTTTCCAGCACTTTGTGTCATAGCATTCCATGTAGTAGCTTTAGCAGAGTATTGCCCATTGGGAGAGGGAATCCAATTCAGTTGATCATCTCTGTCAATGCTTGGTTAAAAACTGCTATGAGTGTTTGCTTTAATTAGCTGAGTGATACCATTCCTAGGTCTTGTCACTTCTACCTACCATTTAAAGTTGGAAATTATAGAGCTCAACGTAGCTGTCAGAGACGTACCCAAGTTGAATAACACGTCTCCCCAAAACAACTTACTTATACAAAGGGCCTATTGGGTGCCAATTGTCCAGCCACAGATTTGTGTTTTGCCCATTCACTTTAATATGCTTCCCCATTCCTTGTCCCATATCTCTATAGTATCACCTTCATAATTTTCCAAGAAGAATCATTAGGAATTTTCATATTCCAAAAGTTAGGGTTTGCAATGATGTAGCTGTGTAAGGACTCAACCCATAAGGTATCAAACCCTCAAGTTTTTTACCATTAAGCGTCAGTTTCATGGCCTTGAAAGTACAATTTTTTATAATCCAAGTCTTTAAGTAACCCCAGCACCTCATTCAAACCTTTAGTCTGTTTAACAGTAGGAGTTTTCTTATCATGCATAACAGGGTGATCATCATTTACTTTTTTTGATTAGTAATTAATTTATTGAAAAGGCATCAAGGTGATGCCACCCATGTACGAAACAAAACAAAGAACCAAAAGGCCAAAAAGCTGGCAACACCAAAATAGAGCCTACATACCGTACTAAATGCACCCCCTCTACTCCCAACTAAACAAGGTGATCATCATTAACAACCATAATAGATTCCAAAATCCACAAGATTAACACTAGTACATGACCAAATGAAATGTGAATAACAGGTGTACTGAACTTCGTATCATTACAATTGTCATCAACAAAAGTTCACCAACCAGGCAAAGTGTTTGTAGTTTCGTACATGGCACAACAGTTAACCCTATTTCGAGGCAGAACCAGAATTATTCATCGCAAGAGGAGGAAAAATCAAGTCAAAGTCATTACCAGAAATCAGCACATTCAGATGGAAAATGATCGATACCAGGTATCAATTCGTGAAACTAAGCCAGAACCCTTCAAAAAGTTTCCTCGCCATAATCGGAACTTGGAAGACAAACTCTCCCACCTTCGCAATCCAGTATCAGAATCAGGAACAGAGAGCCTCAGGATCGCAGCGGAAATTGATTGGAGCGATGAGAATTGACGGAAAAAGTTTCCCACCAAAATGCTGTAACCGCTTTGAGAGAGAAGCTCCCGCTTGTTATTATATTACCTAGTTGCATTTATACTATTATCTGAACTTTGGTTCTTTGTTCTGTAGGATGCTTTGGTTAGTCGGCAAGGAATTGGGCTAATGTGAATATCAACACGCGGAAAAGGATTAATTTGAGTCTTGCTACGTTCTTTGGAAGCTTATTAGAAAATATAAATTAATGCAGATCTGAATCATCTAATCCGAAGAGATGTTCAAAAGATGCTTTGAAATTTTCAAACAGATTTTTTTTTGAAAGAAGAGAGTAGTAAGCCTACTTATTTGGTTGTAAATAACTTTTAACTACATGTGGATTTTCCTATGTCGTAATCAAGAGGCTTTTGTCGGCAAAACCCATGTTAACCAACTTAAACTACATATGAAGATCCAAGATTCTAAATAGCGTCAGTTTTGGCTTATAGAACATATAAAGTTGAGCAACAATTCCCTCATTCTTGTGTTAATATGAAGGAGTTGCTAGTTAGCTATGCTTTAAGTAGCCAATACGTAATACAAGATATTACATTGCCTACTTACCTGTGTTTTGACATGACTTAATTTTGGAAATTTTGTGCTTTCTAAACCTCTTTTCCTTCAGCTTCGAAGGGGCTGCGGGGCCCCTCCTACATGTATTTACGGTATTACTTAATATAAGTTGCTCTTTGAGGAAATTTGTAATCTGTTATAGTGAAGTGATTTATTAGAAAGTTCAGCTGACTATTTCCTGTCATGCTGAATCCTAAAAGCATCCTTTGGTTTGTCACTACCTATTTAGTTTTTATACAACTTCATATGTCTTACTTTGGCAATTACAATCCCATTGGTGATGATGCTTTAGAAGAGGGTTCTGGCTCCTTCGAAATGAACAAACCAGAAGACTAATTACTAACTCAATTAGATGATTAACATAGATATTGTGGTTAAGTACACATTTGCCCTAGTCCAAAGGACCTTTTCAGCTAAGTTGTTTGAGTTGGTTGTCCTTGGACAGCTTTGTCTTCTGCAAGGGAGTTCTTTTTCTTGACTCCTTGCTATTATCTTTGTCCTTTTACTTGTTTTATTATATCAGTTTATTTTCCAGGAAAAATTGTTGGATTAACAGTTTTTTTTCAATATGACATTTATCCTTCTGCTGTTTTACAGGCTGCTTTACGATGGCTTTGTCAAGATTTGGATATTCCTTTTCAAGCTGCAATGCTGAAGTATGCCAATGCTATTTAATTCGAAAGTTAGAAATAGTTGTTTACCCTACATGATGTACATGTCACTGACATGTCTTTTGATTTCATGGGAAAACACTTGCAAAAAAAATTTCTTATCGGAGAAAGCAAGTGGAAAAACTTCTTATGACCATCAGCCAGCATCAAATTCACTTGCTTGTTCCTTGCATTGTTTAGTTTATCTCGGTAAGGCCTTCATGCATTTAAATATGGTGGCTACGCGAAACCCTTTGCGCCAGGATTACCTATTTCACTACCTTCGTACAGGATTATATCCTGTTTACTG
This sequence comes from Vaccinium vitis-idaea, assembly GCA_963854785.1. Lineage (NCBI taxonomy): Eukaryota > Viridiplantae > Streptophyta > Magnoliopsida > Ericales > Ericaceae > Vaccinium > Vaccinium vitis-idaea. The sequence goes on along the minus strand of OY978225.1, from coordinate 17,582,526 downwards.
TGTCATCTTTGGTTTCTTCTTGTTTTCATACCTGGTTCAATCTGGACTGCATGTCCTTTTGTTATAGTGCGTTGTTTGTTCAAATGGATGTACTAGTGTGTCTGGAGGGGGTGAACTTATCGAATGATTGTCAATCCATTTGTCTTATTGCTTGTAAAATATTTTTTTTATGGATGATACTTCATAGTATATGTTTGTTCAAATGGTTACTCGGTCTTGGGTAGAACTCAACCCCAATAGCTAGCTATCGAAGTGAGGGTGCCGTCACGCTTATATACTTCAAATTACTTTAGTACCCAGGCGATGTGGGACTTCGCTTCACACCCTCTCTCACGTGCGACAAGCTCACTCGGCAGCACTTGCCGAGGCCAGAGACACGCGCCCTACCCATCTCTGGTACCTAGTTGTGATACCATGTTACGTGGTCTTGGGTAGAACTCAACCCCAATAGCTAGATATTGAAGTAGGGTGCCCTCACGCTTATATACTTTACGTTACTTTGGTACCCAGGCGATATGGAACTTCACTTCACAGCCTCCACATCTCCTGTCTCGCCTCTTTGATTCTTTACCTCTTTTAACATATAGACTATAAAGACATGCACAATAATCATGGGAAAAATTACATTTTTTATGTGAAAACAACATTTTCATGTGAAGAATTGGTGAAGATCGTTGAGCACATCCAAAAAGTGAAATGATCCCTATGAATCATGTGTTATATAAGATTCAAGACGAGAAAAAATAAATCTGATCCCTGTAAACTCCACTATGCCAGTCTTTTGGCAAACTGGTTGCTTTGCTCTTCACTTCTTGTGGCTCTGATCCGTGGACGACTCTAGTTCCACATTTATCAACGGAACTCGTTATTTCGATCTCCACTTCATTGGACTTTGTTGCATAATGCCCCTGGATGGAGAAGCAATGCAACCATAGTTGTTAGAAACCTACAAAACCTACAATACAGGATACGTATCTTATGATTCTTATCGCCTCCTTCGAAAAATAACATTTATCGCACCCGTATCCTTTTTATATAGAAATCCTAAGATACGATCACACGATCACGTATCCTACAATTTATCCGCGTATCCTAATTTGGTACGTATCCTACGATTACTTATTGGGAAAAAGTCTGTCCTTATTTCAAGAAGCAGAACCCCAAATGCATTAATCTAAGCTGTTTGATCTAATTATGTCATCTTTCAAGCCATTAGATAGAAATTGAACCTCAATGTAGGGCTTGTATAGAAGAAAGATCCATACTTTGATTGTGTTTTGCCTGAATCATATAATGACTCTCATTTTCTTTCCCTAACTAAGGTAGCAGAAAACCTTAATGTGATATACCCCAATTGAGAGACTAGAAATTTTGTATCTTAAAAACATTTTTTAAATGTAAGTATAGTTTCTTGGTGTTGTTAAGAGTATCTACTTTTTAATTGTATATTAATTATGATTAATGTTGTTGAAGCATAAACTAGATTAAGTATTTTGGTACAAGAAAGTAAAGTCCAAACAAGCCCAATTGACAAAGACCAAAGGTGGGAAATACTATTGAAGGAGATATAAATATCTAGTTTTTAGAAACTCTAGAATATCTAGCTCTAGAAGCTCTAGAATATCCTTGTGAAATATCTATAGTTTTTTTTTTTTTCGTGAGAACTAGTCACATTGTAAATTTAGAATTTACCTCAATGTTTATCTTGTATGGAAATATCTTTGGACTAGAGCTTTCCATGGAGTAGTATAAATAGCGATGGATTCTAGCCGTTTGGTACCTAGCCAAATAAAAGTTGAAGTTAAAGTGTAATACAAATATTCTCCTTCCCCACACTTGTCTTAAGCATTCTCCCTCTTCTGAAAATCTTGTCCAACTAAACATCAGAAACTCCTATTCTTCCAACAAATGTATCTAAAGATATGTGATGCGTATCCCGATACAATATATACAATGGAAAAAACGATAAACAATACTTATCCGGATTTGAAAACACTGAATGCGACAATGTGGGAGTTTATGTGAAAACTAGTGAAAAACACTCTGAACACTTGTTGATGGATTACCTAAAAAGATGGATTTCAAGAGAAACCAACTGTTTTCATAATCTCTCAATCAGTAAGTGTCCTGTTCAAGCGGCTTTTGGGAAGGTCGGCATAGGCTGCTGGTGTGTCGTCAGATCTAGTAGACGCCTTGGCTCAGCTAAGGCAAGCTCACTTCATGTGGGTAGATCTTGGACTTGGCCCCTTCCCATGACCTAGGAAGATGAACAATACCATACTATTGTAAGGCTTCTAAAATCCTATTGGACTGCCAAATCCAACCTTTGGCCTAGCCTGCTCGAGCTGCCTTCTGGGGCCTTGAGATCTGTAAGTACAAGCGAGATGGGGTTAAGTGCTTAACTAAGGCAGTTTACTATATTTAAAGAAATTTGGAAAACCGAGTGTCCTTATTCAATTCTCTACTGCAATGCAATTATACGTGTATGGATCAGTAACTTCATCTTCTGTCCTAACACTCTCAAACAAGGTGCATATTCCACTAAGCTCATTACAAACACTCCAAATATGGGATAACCAATGCTACTTAACCTACATCCTCTAATACCAAATAAATGATCATCAGAAAATCTTTTCCATTTGAAATTTGAATTCCGTATATCACTCTCTTATAGTAGTAACCATGTCTTTTATTTTATGTGCATTTGAAACTTTCTTCCCTACAAAGTCCAAGAGTTTGCGAGGTACTTGTCTTTCAACTCCTAAGTAGTTATACTCTGTAACTGAATAAGAACCACACATTGGCAAAGCAAGGTGATGAGCAGTTTCAGATTGTCATGGAGGCTGGCAGGGCCTGCCGCAGTTTTTTTTTTTTTTTTGCTCGATGCAGCAGATTTCTATTTAAACAGAAATGATAGGGAATGTCTTCTGTGACTCTCATCACTGGTAAAGGGCCACTCTCTCTACTTGTTTCTGGTGTTGTGAAGTGCAACTGCGTATGTCCTTATGTAAGTAGGTAGAAGCTGGTTCGTCAGCTTTGCCTCATACTTTGCTCTCTCATCCCTGCCCTCACTTATTCAGCTCAATGGGGATATGCAGCCCTTGGGGAAGACACTTTTGGCCTAGTTAAATAATGGAGCCATCTGGGTGCAGGGATGTAAGCACGCAGAAGAGAGAAGAAAATTTCATCTTCCATTGAAGGAGAGAGAATTGGAGTCTGGTATAATGACCTTGCTAATTGTTTTCATGTATGTGCTATGCTACGTTATGTTGGCCTTAAGTGCAAAGCAAAGACAGTCTCGGCTCCCATAACATTTCCCTTGACAAATGGTGTCCCACTTTGTAATAGAAGAGTTATAACAGTTATATCTTCTCTGAAGTTGGGGTGTAATGCATCTAGACAACTATACCGGGGTTTGATAGGAACAGATCATGTCAAGCATGTGCGTGATTGTTGCTCTCAGTTGTAAGATCAGTCTAAATTTGCAACCAAACTTAGCTTTTTCTTCCTTCTAATCGTGGTATTAATTTGGAATTAACCACTATCAATCAAATATTTTCAGATGGGAAGCTGGTCCAAAATCAATAGATGGAATTTGGGCCCCGTGGTGGTATGAAAGTGTACATAAATCAACAAGATTTATGCCAGCAAAGAAGTACCCTTCGGTATGTAGTTTGTCCATCATGATATATTTGAGCATAACTGCAAATTTGCCCCAATGAAAAAGGCAAATAGGTGTTTTAAATCATCTCTGGTTGAAGTGACCTTTCACAGATATCTACGGTTATATTTTTTCCAGTTCTTTGAGAATCTAAATTAGCTGAAAGCCTTTTTTCCTTAGGGCTTGACTTTATCAGCCTGTCTATACTCTGTCTACTAATATTCTTAACTATAAGTATGCCCGACTTGTAGCGACATATTCATAAGTTTCCATGTTCTCACCTTGCCAGAATTTTGTTGGAAAGAATTCCTTGTTTCTAACCTTTAGTTAATCTCAAAACAGATTTATTTATTTATCTCCATCTGACCTACCCAAGACTGCTGCTGCTTCATTTCCTGCATCTGTTCATAAGATTGTATGATACATAAGATCACAATTTGAAAAGCATCAAGATCATGCTTACTATGAAATTTCTCGGTCTGGGTATTCTGCTATTTTCTATTTCCAGAGACTTGGAACAATGGGTGGTTTGTAGTTAGACTTGGAGGAGTTGCTTAGTTTTGCTTCTTACATTATATTCTTCTTTGGTGGACCCACTGTCCGCATTTTCTTGTACATTTTCTCCTGTTTTATAATTTATTATTTTTGTTGCCAATATAGAAAAAACATGAGTGCATCTAGTAAAATCTAGGATGAATATTTCCTGTGCAAATACAACTCTCTGTGCTTGTAATACATGCACACATAAATGCACAGACACATCATGCACAATTTATACGGGACCATTTGGACTCTTTCTTGGTGGTACGATGGACCTTTGATGCTTGAGAAGAAATATAGCAACAGAAGTTAGCTTGTGCATTGAAAATTTATGTTCATTTTCAGCCATTCCCATCTTCTTTGTATCGCTTGCTGGAGCAAAGTTTACCCTTGTACAACATGCTTCGGTGCCACACACGAGGGAAGTCTTCTCTGAGACCGCAACTACCTCGTCCCAGTCTCCCTGTTCCTGCTAATGAGAAGCTGCTTGTTTGGGTTGGTGATGAGATTTTACCCCGTGACAGTGCAAAGGTACGTTTACTTGATCACACACGGATTTACATTGTGGAAAGCTTTCAATAGAATTGAGCTCTCTCTTCTATTTTGGGTATGCGTGTTTTTGTTCTTGTGCTTACTCGCTAAGTTTTTCTAGGTTTCAGTGCTTGATTCAGTTGTTCAAGGTGGTGATTCAGTGTGGGAAGGGCTTCGAGTTTACGATGGGAGGTTATTTAAGCTTGACGAGCATTTAGATAGGTTAGTGCTGAAATCCATTTTGCTTGCCAATACTTGTTCTTGGTTCGGGCACATGCCCTGGGCACAACTGCCTGCAGTTTGATTTGTCAAAGTATGTAATGTTGATGATGTACATCTGGACAAAAAAAAAAAAAAAAAAAGAAGCTGATTTTAAATGTAAGAAACACCTTGGCTGTGTTTGGTTAGATAGTTTAGTTTAGTTTTGATGATGTCAGCAGGTGTAATGAATGGAGAGAGATAGAGAGAGAAATGAAGGAAATGATGATGTCATCAAAACTAAAACTAAAACTAAACAGGGAAATGAACAAAGCCCTTATAATCTTATTCATATGTGAAAATTATCAGCTACAGAAAGGAAAATTGAAAATTTTCATAGTGCAGGATATGGATGAAGTACATAGATGCCTTTCTTTAGTTTTGTGAAGGAGAATAGTTGGACCTTTTATAAGTCTTATTTTGTCGGAGAATATTTCGGGAACAAAATTCTGTTAATTGAGCTTTAATGTGATGATGTTTTATCTCCTCAAGGTTCAAGGTAGTTTGCTTGTGCTCTAGTTCGTGTATGACCTGCTAGCGCTCTCTCTCTCTCTCTCTCTCTCTCTCTGTGAACAATACTGTTGGCTTCCCCATTATTAATCGGAAAACCATAACAATTGATGAATTTTGCATTACTAGGTTATTTGATTCAGCAAAAGCTCTGGCCTTCAATAACTTGCCGAATCGTGAAGCGGTGAGGGTCTTAACATTTTTAGAAATGCCCATACGTTGATTACGTGCCTATAATTTGAGAAGCTTTTTGATTCACTCTCGGGAACAAAATGCAGGTTAAGGAAGCCATATTCAAAACTCTTATTTTAAATGGGATGTTTGATAATGCACATATCCGGCTAAGTCTGACACGGGGCAAGAAGGTTTGATCTCTCTCTCTCTCTCTCTTGGGCGCGCGAGCGAGCGCACACACAGACACGTTATGATGAGTAAGCTTTGAAATCCCATTCGGATTTTACTAGGACTTGAGTAACAAAAGACTGGTCAAATGACTAGGACTTGAGCATAGTAACAGTTCAAGAAACCCCCCGGCCATATCATTTTGTAATTTTGTTTTTTTTTTTTAATCGGTTGTTCTTGTTTTTGTTGCCATTTGTTTTATTAATTTTCTTCTCTTTCTTTTCGCTCAGGTTACTTCAGGGATGAGCCCAGCTTTCAACCTTTATGGATGCACATTAATTGGTAACTTGCACTACTAGTCTTCTACTTTATCTCCAATTGGAATGTAACTGCAATTTGTTTGCTACGTTCAAAATCTCTGTAAGCAGAGTAGTTTAGATTTTAGAGTTGATGACCAAAAATATAACCATCTTTGATAGATGGGCCAGAGAAGCTATTCTATCTTCTGTGACTATTTATTAGTTTCTTCCTTTTTGAGAGTGAGAGACAATTCGGTTATAAAGCTCCTACTAGATTGTTTTAGAATAGCCTCTTTGTTTTCAGAGGCACAACTGCTTTTGATGTTTTGATTGTTTACAAGGCCATAAAAGGCAGCCTGCTCACTGGACTTTCATGGGAGAGACACCTGGTAGTGGGCATGCCTGACACGAAAAATAAAATAAATCTATATAATTGAGCTAAAAATAAACATTTTTATGAGTAATTTTATACATTAGACATAAGTTTGATGAACTGTCAAGTTAAAAAAACAAAAATTTCACTAAAAGTGTGACTTTTTCTTATAACATGACAACACGAACCCGACACGGCCTGAAACATGACACGAAAATTTGGTGAGTTGAAAAATATTGTGGGAATTCATAAATAAGATCCTGATACATTACACGAAAATGACACGAAATTACCTGTTGCCCACTTAGACAACAATGAAGCAACCAACTAGTTTTGCCACCACTGCTGCTTCGTTTCTTTGTTCCGTTGAAAAGATCTCCCTGTAATTCTATCTCCAAACCTAACCTTTCCCCACTTCTCGTATCCATAGAGGACATATCATAGTGCTGGTCCTTGTCAATCGCGAGTGAGAATGCTGGGACTGTCACTGGGAGTTTGTAATCTGTATCATAAGGCCCAATCCATTGGTTAATAACTGCAGAATGTGCACCATATCACTTGGACCCAATATAGAGTTAAAGAACTCAGACCCACTTAAAAGCTTAAGCCATTAAATACTGAGCAATCCAATACTATAATAAGACTCAAGCTTCATTCTATTCATCTGATGTAAGACGTAACACTTACATGTAACAATCTCCTTCTCATTTGGGAAATTTACATTGGGCTTGATCCCCTTTGCATCCAAACTCCCCCTTGATTCTGATTTGTTACTCTCCAACACAATTTCCGAACTAGGCTTATCCACCGAACCCACTCCATCGATCTAGAGCCATCCATTACTCTCCTTTGAGAGCCACCTTGCTGTGTGCTTACCCATCCGCATGCACCATTGCTCCATCGTGAGTCATCTTGGATTTTTGGAATGTTTGGATATGGACCATCGTATGAATTGCAACTGTCCGATGAGGCCTCTCACTTCTGTAATGTCTTTTCCGCTCCACTGAGAGTTCTCCGTGCAAGCCTAGTTACGGTGTCCAGAGCCAGAAGAGTCCACCCGTAGGTCGTCAACCATCAGCTGATACTGTTATTGGGAGTTCATATCTCTGTATTGATCCGCCTCTTACGTTCATATGGCCATCCAACATTATTTTGGCTCAAACTTTTATTTTGTTTATTCGATGTTGGACATGACATTCACACATGTAATAACAACAGCGACGGCAAGATTTTGGCATTATCGGCACAAAACGTTTGCTCTCAAACTGATTTGTTCACCTTGTCACCTCCAAAGCGTTATTTTGTTGTTGTGGGGATCAAAGAAACCACAAATTAATGCTATTAAAGTCAGTGGGTTTTGTAGAGCGCCTTATTTCCCAATATCCAATTGGTTTACTTCCAAATAGAGGAGAAATCTAGCTGAAATTGTAATGGATACTCTTGCTGGGTTGTTTTAAACTGTCAGTGGATCTTGCATCAAAGTATACCGAAGTAGCAGAAATGAAAACATGAATCCTGAAGTAATGTTACCATAATGCCCCATACTTCGGCCACTGGATTTGTGAAAGCTTGTGGCATTGTAATAATAGTTTACTTCCTTGACAGAGGTAAGAGCACTAGTATGTTTTAGCTATATAATCTGGAGAATACTAGAAAGAGAGCAGGTGTGACTTCAGATGACAAATTACTATTCATTCTCAGTGAACTATCATTATAGCAAGAGCTGGTGGTGAGATTTATACTTTGTAATGGCGATGTTGTCAAAAGGATGTGTAACAAGGAGTTTACTACGTTTTTTGTGCTCTCTTCTTTTATCTTTTTTGGATGCAGAGCACTATCTTTCCCCTTTTGTTTCCCCTTAAATTCGCATGAGGTATACAAACAACTTTTTTATGCTACAATTTTTGCATGTCTGTAAAATTGCAGTTCTCGCTGAATGGAAGCCACCTGTCTATGACAATACTAAGGGTATAACTCTGGTCAGTGCAACTACACGTCGTAATTCACCGAATGTAAGATTCTTTTGTTGTCTACATTATATTCAATTGGTATTTGTATTTTGGGAACCTAAACAATATACAAAAAATGGCAGGGATCTTTCAATCTTATTTATTTTTTTCTTTATTTTTTTAATATCTTTGTAAGTTAATCCATTTAAACAAAACCAATTACATGTTCAAAGGGGCATACCCCAGCCAGTGTTCTAAAAGTCGGGACTAGTCGGCGACTAAGTCGGGGTCGGGGGCTCTCCGAGTCGACTAGGGCCTAGTCGATTGATTTAGTCGCCGGCCAACTTAGTCGGGCTCAAGTTGGCGACTAATCGGACAAGTCGGCGAGTCGGAAAAGTCGCGAATCGTAAAAAATCGGACAAGTCGGCGACTAATCGTAAAAATTGGGGTAAAAAAACAGAATTTGCTATATTTTTGGGGCTGCAGTGTAATTGTTTTGAATGTTTTTAACTTTTTACCCTAAACTCAAAACTGTGGATGATGTACAGTACATTAAAAACAGTTTTAATAATTTAATTGTCTCTTTATCTATCATTACGAGAGGAGGTTTGTGGTTTCCACATATAGATTGTAGAATATACAGTAAAAAACAGTAAACATTAAAAAACAGTTTCCACGTACTGTAGATTGTACAATAAATCAATCAATTAGCACACTGTATATTGTTGTTGTGGTTTGCCACTAAGGATTAATTATTCTTATTGTGGTTTTAGTTGCCACTATGTTTTTATTTGATGATTTGCTACTTATGTTATTCTACTTACTCAAAACTTATGAAGGATGAAGGAGAATATATATTTAAAAAAAAAAAAAAATCTAGCCGACTAGTCCCCTAGTCGCTAGTCGGCAGCCATCCGACCTGGGAGCGACTAGCGACTTTTAGAACACTGACCCCAGCTAAACAACACAGTTTCTCAACCCGAGTCCAAATGATATCCAAAACAAATACCAGATACTAGAACCAGCAAAACAAATGAAAACCTGTGAGAAGGAGGCATGAGAACCACAACAACAGAGCCTAAGTTCTAGCAATAGCAAAAATTTTAGAGGAAATTTGCCAATCCATGCTTGGCACTCTCTTCTCATGAAACCTCCTCACATTCCTCCAGGAGCTTGTGCAAGCTCTGATGTCAGTTTCAGTCTTTGCATTAACCTGTTGCACGTCAGTGCCTTTATGCTTAAAGATTATTGAGTTTCTTTCACCCGGTAAATGGTGGAGTATACTTCTGCACAAGATAGCTTGAAACACTATATCCTTCAGAATCTTCCCCTTTCTGTGCATTTTAACCCAGTCAACCACATTAGCCAAGGAAGAAAACCTCATCTAAATACCATTCGGAGCTAGCATGAAGCTCCAAACTATTAAATTACTAATTATCCCCAAAGCTCAAGCTGATAGGAAATGGGCCAACAATGCATATCAAGCTAATCAACATCCTCCCTACCTCACGTGCAACCTCGTTTTGTATGTGGAGATGCAAATTTTCGTAGATAGAGAGAATAAGAATACGAAAGGGAGAAGCATATAGGAACAACGTCCAATAGAGAGACTTGAATCCAAGACCTCTCACTACCAGAGAGATCTGATACCTTGTTAAGTTACCAATTATCCCAAAAGCTTAAACTGTTAGGAAATGAGCCCGTATATCAAGCTGATCAACACAAACATGAGCGGAAAAAAGGCAAGCAAAGAATAGGTGGTTATGAGATTTCTCCCTAGAATACATAGAACACAAGCAACCTGTCTTTTGTAGAAAGTCTTCCTTGGATAGCCAGCCATTGGATCATAGCCCACCTTGGAACATGATGATGAAACTAAACTTTAGAATGCGAGGAAATTTTAGGGGCTCTACATTAATGGAAATTTTCCAGATTTGGATAGTGTCCGAATAGCGTAGTCCGGAAATTTTCCAGATTTGGATAATGTCCAAATAGCGTAGTCCTGATGACTTTCGTTTGGAATTGTTAGAGCTTGTCCCACGTTGGTTAAGTATAACCTCCAAAACTAGTATGAGCTCCAGTATTATGGTTATCTAGGTCCCCATGGGCATTCTGAAGCTTATTCCTTGGTACTCATGTTAAACCTGAGCTTGGAATTGCATCAACCGATGTATAGGAACAAAAACCGCGATTTCAATTCACACGTGACAAGTAATGGCAGAATTCGATCGGTTTTCTCTCTTGTAGCTGCGATTGCGCAAAAATAGCACTATACTTTGTTTTGTTGGACCTTTTCGTGAGTTTCCAAGTCTGTGAGCTTGGAATAGCATCAACCTACGTACAGGAACAAGAACCACTAGACTTCAATTCACACGTGAGAAGTTGTGGCAAAGTTTGACCGATTTGCCCTCTTGAGCTGTGATTGCGCGAAAATAGCCCTATACTTTGTTCTGTTGGACCTTTTCACAAGTTTCCAAGTCTATGAGCTTGGAATAGCATCAACCTATGTATAGGAACAAGAACAGAGTGATTTCAATTCACACATGAGAAGTTATGGCAAAGTTTGACCGGTTTGCCCTATTGAGCTGCGATTGTGAAAAAATAGCCCTATACTTTGTTCTGTTGGATTCCATTGTTCTTTCAATTTCATGTCTCATGTATTCCTATGAAAAATTGTGTTAGCCAGTGACCTTGCTTCCAATTTGTTAAGTTATAGGGGTTTATTTGTTATGTATTTAGTTCCTAGGGGTAGTTTAATCCTTGTTCCTTAGCTTGTGTATACATATGTTGTAAAGAGTAATTTCACGAGTAAGAGAAAATACGTTTCCTCCCTTTCTCTCTCTACGAAACTTACATGGTATCAGAGCGTCGATCGTCTGCGTAGAGGACCGACGATTGTGGCTTCCTTTTTTAGTCGATCGTTGGAGGTTTTTCAGCCAGTGGGTAGGTCGGTTTGTGTATCTCAGCACTGAGGATCTCAGACGACTTCGTTTCAGCCACTGGGTCTTGGTCGAACTCACTCCGACGAATATTGTACTTGGTCGCACTCAACTTGTGACCTCCGACGAGTACTGTACTCCCTCCGGCGACTCTGTACGAACCATATCCAGCGTTTTTCTAACTCGAAATCTTGGTCTAAGCACCTGAAATCTCTTTTCGACCCTCGATATGACGAATAGAAGCTAGTTCGACCCTCAATCTGATGATTCGAAGGCTGCTGGAGCATTTTTGGAACTCGACTTGGGCTAGAACAGAATACCCACTACTCGTTTCCATCTGTCAGACCTTCTACGCCATATTTCAGAGCTCGTATTGCAGTTTTGAGACTCGGTTCTTGGTGAACAGTGCTCGAATCACTTGGATAGGGTTCAATTGGTTGTTACTTGCACTCAAACGAGGTCTGTACGACCTCCGGCGAGGACTCGGAAGTCACTGGGTTTTGAGCTTCAAAGTTTAAGATCTGATTTGAGGCTTGTTGCAGGCAGGAGACCTAGAAACTCACTGAGTTGCACTGGGTTGCTGTCAGAATCCTCTGGGCAGGTCTAGTAGGTACTCAATCTGCCTGAATCTGAACATCTGAGGTATTCTTTGGCTATTTCAGACCTTTTTTCTGCATTTCGGCTACTATTTGATACTGGGTAACTCATATTGGTCTCCGAAATTGAGTAGTTGACCTTGAAATCAACTGGATTTGATTCTTTAAGGGGTCTTTATGTAACCTTCAGTCTTTTTGAAGTTTTTTGGGCCTTGTTATCTAGTGGTTCGACTCTCGGTCTTTGCGGCATTAGCAGTCTCCTACTATCTGTTTGTGATTGATATGGCTGAAGTTCAACACAAAATGTTCGAGTTGGTGCCCTGTCCAAAGGAGAGTTACAAACTCTCAGGCGCCTAATGACTATGCTTGACGCTCCATCTACCATTGCTTCAACTTCCACTGGCCCTGATTTCTTTGCCTCTGTACATGCTAATGCTTTCAGTGCATCTAGCTCCCGCCCTTGGATTATAGATTCGGGCCACGGATCATATGACGGGTTGTTCATCTTTCTTTGATTCCTACTCTACGTGTTCTGGTAAGGATAAGGTTAAAGTGGCTGATGGTTCTTTATCTGCTATTTCGGGAAAAGGTTCTATTCGTTGTTCTCCAACCGTTTCTCTTTCCTCAGTTCTTCATGTCCCCAATTTTTTTACTAACCTTTTATCTGTTAGTAGTCTTACCCAATCCTTAAATTGCTCCGTAACATTTTTTCCTACACATTGTGTCTTTCAGGAACTGGATACGGGGAGGACGATTGGCAGTGGTAAAGCTCATGGAGGCCTTTATTTTTTGGAGTCTGCACCTAATCCAGTTTGTCCACCTTTGTCATGTGGTCAAGCTCTTGCAGCAGATACGGGTTCAGCTCTTCTCTTGTTACATCAATGGCATCATAGATTGGGTCATCCATCTTTTGGAATTCTAGAAAAACTGTTCCCTAGTTTGGCTAAGCAATGTCCTCGGAGTCAGTTCCTTTGTGAAGCTTGTGAGCTTGCGAAACATAAGCGCTCATTTTATGCTCCTGTCAATCAAAGAAGTGATTCGCCATTTATGGTTATCCATTCTGATGTTTGGGGTCCTTCTCCTGTTACATCTCTTTATGGTTATCACTGGTTTGTCACCTTTATTGACTGTTATTCTCGTGTCACCTGGGTGTATTTACTAAAGGCAAAAAATGAGGTTTTTTCATGCTTTAAATCTTTTCACCAAATGGTGCGTACTCAATTTGATGCTAGTGTTAAAGTGCTTCGTAGTGATAATGGGACTGAGTATATAGATGGGACTTTTCGGGCATATCTTAACAACTTTGGTATTCTTTTTCAAACTTCTTGTGTTGGCACTCCACAACAAAATGGAGTTGCCGAGCGCAAAAATCGCCATCTTGCTGAGGTAGCCCGCTCTCTATTGTTCACCATGAATGTCCCTAAACATTTTTGGGGCGAAGCTGTCCTTACTGCAGCTTTTCTTATCAATCGCATGCCATCTAGCGTTCTTCAATTCCAAACTCCGATTAAGTTTCTCTTAGGTTGTTCTCGGGTCTCATCTCTTCCACCCAAAGTCTTTGGTTGTGTGTGTTTTGTCCATGCTCCTAAGCACCCAGGTGGTAAGCTGGATCCCAAAGCCCGCAAGTGTATTTTCCTTGGCTATTCTCCCACTCAGAAGGGTTATAAATGCTATGACGCACACTCTCGCAAAACGTATGTCTCCATGGATGTCACCTTTTGGGAAACAAAATCTTTTTGTCCTTTGGCCACTTCATCTCTTCAGGGGGAGAATGATAGACAGGAAGAGATGAGGGAGGAAGAGCTGTTGACATTTCATACTTCAGAGTCGTGGTCTTACCCTTTACCTTGTCATAGTGAGGGGGAGAAAGATAAATCTATGCAAGAACCTTTACCCGTAGAAAGAGTGGAACATGATGTTGGTGGAAGACTGGATAGGCTAAATCTGCAGACTTTTTCTTGAAGGAATAAAGACAAGTCTACATGTGCAGTGCCACTTTGCCAATCTCCATCACCTATTCCAGTTTCGGACTCTTCAGCTGACTCATTTGGTAATGATTCTCTTCCTACTGTTGTTGATAATCTTAATGCTCCTATTGCTCTTAGAAAGGGAGTTAGATCATGCACTCAACATCCCATCTCCCAGTTTGTTTCTTATGACCGTTTATCTCCTTCGCATCGTGCTTTTGTTTCGTCTCTTTCTTCTATATCTATTCCACAGAATTGGCAAGATGCATTCATGATACCTAAGTGGAAAGGAGCTATGGTAGAGGAGATGACAGCTTTGAAAAAGAATGGCACTTGAGAGCTAGTATCACTTCCAAGAGGGAAGAAACCCGTGGGGTGCAAATGGGTGTTCACTGTGAAGCACAAATCTGATGGGACAGTTGAGAGATACAAGGCCAGCCTTGTTGCCAAGGGTTTCACACAAACCTATGGTATTGACTACGAGGAGATGTTTGCCCCCGTAGCGAAGATGAACTCTGTGCGAGTTCTACTCTCTTGTGCTGCCAATTTAAATTGGTCTCTTCACCAGTTTGATGTGAAGAATGCATTCCTCCATGGCGACTTAGAGGAGGAGGTGTACATGGCTATTCCGCCTGGTTTTTCTTCATCTCAGACCGAGGGAAAGGTGTGTAGATTGAAGAATGCACTTTATGGATTGAAGCAATCTCCTAGAGCATGGTTTGACAGGTTTCTCAAAGCTATGTCAAGATTTGGATACAAGCAGTCATGCTGACCATACTATGTTCATCAAGAGGAGTAATGGTAAGATTGCCATTCTTATTGTTTATGTGGATGACATAATCATGATAGTTGATGATGTGAATGAGATTGTTAGCCTTAAAGCTCTTCTTGCTCAAGAGTTTGAGATTAAGGATTTGGGGTTTATGAAGTACTTTCTTGGAATGGAGGTGGCTAGATCTGACAAAGGAATTTTTATCTCTCAAAGGAAGTACATCCTTGATCTCTTTGAAGAAACTGGTATGTTGGGATGTAAGGCAGCCGATTCTCCCATTGAGGCCAACCATCACCTTGGTAACAATGTGGGGGAGTTTACTGATAAGGAGAGATATCAGAGACTTGTGGGTCGTCTGATATACTTATCTCACACTAGACCAGATATTTCCTATGCTGTGGGGGTTGTGAGCCAGTTCATGCATGAACCTCGTACTAGTCATCTTGATGGAGTTTATCGTATCTTGAGGTATCTTAAATCTGCCCCAGGTAAATGAATTTTGTTCTCTAATCATGGTCACTTGAGATTGGAAGCTTTCACTGATGCAGACTGGGCTGGTTCTATTGATGATCGGCGATCTACTTTTGGCTATTGCACCTTCCTTGGAGAGAATTTGATTACATGGAGGAGTAAGAAGCAGTCCGTGGTAGCTAGATCCAGTGCAGAGGCCGAGTACCGAGCTATGGTTGGTGTTTGCGAGCTTTTATGGCTCCAAACCCTATTACGTGATTTGGGATTCCCTGATTGTGGTCCTATGAAGCTCTACTGTGATAATAAGGCTGCCATAAACATTGCTCATAATCCTGTCTAACATGATCGAACGAAGCATATCGAAATTGACAGACACTTTATAAAGGAGAAGTTGAGCAACAGTTTGATTTGCATGCCTTTTGTGAGCATGCCTTTTGATGTATTTACCAAGGGTCTTAGTAGTAAAAGTTTTCACCCCATTGTGTTCAAGTTGGGCTTGAGAGATATCTTTGCACCAACTTGAGGGGGAGTGTTAAGTTATAGGGGTTTATTTGTTATGTATTTAGTTCCTAGGGGTAGTTTAGTCCTTGTTCCTTAGCTTGTGTATACATATGTGGTAAAGAGTAATTTCACGAGTAAGAGAAAATACGTTTCCTCCCTTTCTCTCTCTACGAAACTTACACAATTGTTGCTGAAACTAATGTCTTTTTGTTTCAAGTCATCAGCTTCTGCCAAGTATGTAGGTTTTTTGACGTATAACGAAATAATGGTAGACTGAATATAATTATGTTGCAATCAATGAGGCATGGGTGGTTCGTACCCTCCCTTTTCCATTGCAATAACAGTTTTTTGTTTGTCTTTTTCAGAATTTGGATTCAAAAATTCATCACAACAACCTCCTCAACAACATCCTTGCGAAGGTATGGCTCATTTCTGAGGCCAAGAAAATCAAGATATTATTTGTCTTATGGAAATGATATTCCTGGTTGATTTTCATGGTGTCTCCTCTCCAACTGGTATTGAGTCAGTTATAGCTAATCAACCTTTATAAGCAGACTTCTGGTTTTGTGGATCTTTTTCTGATCTAACTTCTTCTATGTTATGGACCTTGTTACTTGTGTCTCAGTATTTGTTTCCTATGCTCTGATAATCCACTACAACGGATTTTTATATTTAGGCTAAAGGTGTTGTTGCACATCTTAAAATTCAACATGGGAGGGTTTATAGAGTTGAACAGAAATCCAGCACTCCACCAACTTGGGACTGCAATATTGACCACTACTTTGTGGAGTGTTCGCTCTTTCAATGCAAACATTGATGAATTAACTTTTCGTGTCACAGATAGAAGGGAATAATGCAAATGCTGATGATGCCATAATGCTTGATAAGGACGGTTATGTGTCCGAAACCAATGCTACAAACATTGTACGCCATGCTTCTGCCTTCTTTACAGTGCCCATATTTGTCTATATATGCGGAAGTCTTTAATTGTTGTTTGACATCCATATGGAAGCCATGAGGCCCAACCAGGGTGCTGCATTGCATGTTGAAGTTGTTCTTCCATGAACTTTTGAGGGAAGAGTATCTAGAGTTGGCTTCTTTGCTGATACAGTCAATTACTACTCTAACGTGCAAAATTTCTAATAAAAACATTCTTGGTGATCCTGCCGGACTTCTCCTGCTTCAATATTGTTACCGTATTGTCCGTAGATCATGACTAGGGCTGTTTGCTTGTTCCATCTGCATAGCATTTTTCTTCTATTGCAAAGTACTTCCACTGTGGATGTTGACTTGTCATTTCAATATTGAACATTTTTTCTCATTTTAGTGCAGTTCTTAGTGAAAAAAGGACGTGTTGTGACACCTCATGCTGATTACTGTCTTCCAGGGATAACTCGAGCAACTGTAAGTTTCATAAATTTCACTCATCAAATGCTGCAACTTTTTGTTCATTATGATAATGGAAAGGCTTCTTTTTTATTCCCTTCTCCTTTGTCCGTTCAAGGAGTTCACTAATCGCTATTAGAGAATTTTTGGTCCCTCTTGGAACCAATGCATGTCAATTAGCCCTTTTAACTCTTTGCAAGTTAATGAGACTGGAATGATTAATATATTAGCGTCAGTTTGGAGCCGAACCAAACATATTCTAGTTGTAACCTTTTTGCATAAAATAAATGTAGCTACTTTTTTCCAGTGTTTCATTCTCCTCTTTTTCTTTATTTTTCAACTTTCGCATTTTCTTTTTTTTTTCTCTCTATCTTTATTGTCCCTTAATGCAGTTAATTAAGAATTTCAGAAAATTTTATCCTTCACAGTCGATCTTACCCCTGTATATAGGTGTGCACATTGAAAGTAGTGGTCCTTCTGAGGTGGCTGCTACAAGTTTGTAATATTTCAAAAACATTTGATACTGAACACGCTGATTCTCCTTGAATCAGTTTGTTATGTACAGTGATTGATTCGGGTATACTTATGTCATGTCTCAAAAAGCAAATGAAGGTTTCTCAGTAATGAAATTAAATGTGAGCAGTTTGTGGTTAGAAGTGTAACAATAATGTGTGTATATATATATATATATATATATATATATAGAATAAACTTCCGGTCCAAACTCCCGGACCCTCTTAAGTTACGGACCTCCACTTTTCGGACCAAATTTCGACGATCCGAACCGTTAGATGTGTTTAAAACATGATTTTAAGGTCCAACGCGAAGATTTGGCAAAAAAAAATACCCGGAAGGGCTTGATCGGAGCTGTTTTTCAAAAAAACGCTAATATAGCGTTTTTTTGAAAAACAGCTCCGATCAAGCCCTTCCGGGTATTTTTTTTTGCCAAATCTTCGCGTTGGACCTTGAAAACACCTTTTAAACACATCTAACGGTTCGGATCGTCGAAATTTGGTCCGGAAAGTCGAAAATACCCCTAGGTCCGTAACTTAACTAAGTTAAGGGAGTTTGGATAGGAAGGGGACTCTATATATATATATATATATATATATATATATATATAGGTTCCACTTCTCCTCCGGACTTCCGGACCTCCGTGATCCGAGCATAATACAGTTTTTGCGAAAAACTGTTTAGATCAAGCCCTTCCCGGTATTTTTTTTTTTGAGATTTCCCGCGGGGACCCTTGAAAACACCTTTTGAACACATTGGACGGTTCGGATTTTCCCAAAACAATTTTTTAAATGAAAAAAAAGGTGAATTTTCTTAAATCCGGGAGTCCGGATAAGAAAATTCACCTATATATATATTTTACGCCCACTTTCCAGTCCGATATCCAGGGCTGAAGGTTTTTGGGTGTTTTGAAGCTTTTAAAACGTGTTTTTGCATGATCCGAACCGTCCAATGTATTTAAAAAGTGTTTTTAAAGGTCCCTGCGAGAAATCGTAAAAAAAAAAATCCCGGGAGGGAAGGGCTTGATCCGAGCAGTTTTCCACAAAAACTGTACATTTTCAGTTTTATGAAAAACTGCTCGGATCAAGCCCTTCCCAGTATTTTTTTTCGACGATTTCTCGCAAGGACCCTTAAAAACACGTTTTAAACACATTGGGTGGTTCGGATCATTAAAAAAAATGGGGAAGGTGCATATATATATATATATATAGAGAGAGAGAGAGAGAGAGAGAGAGAAAGAGGAGCTTTCTAGTCCGGGATCCCTAAATCCGGGACTCATAGTTCCGGATAAATTTTCATGATCCGAACCGTCCAATGTCCCCGCAAGAAATCATCAAAAAACAAAATACCGGGAAGGGCTTGATCCAAGCAGTTTTTCATAAAACTATGGACCATTAAAAACACATTTTAAACACATTGGATAGTTCGGATTATGCAAAAACACTTTTTAAACCATTGAAAACACCCATTTTTGTTCGATCCGGGATCCTTGACTGGAAAGTTGGTGTGTGTGTGTGTGAGTATATATATATATATATAGGACGCGGTTCTAGTCCGGGATCCGGACCTCCATGATCCGAGCATTTTTTTGACGATCCGAGCCGTCCAATGTGTTCAAAAGGTGTTTTCAAGGGTCCTCGCGGGAAATCTTCAAAACAAAATACCGGGAAGGGCTTGATCCAAACAAAAACTGGTTGGATCAAGCCCTTCCCGGTATTTTTTTTTTTTGAAGATTTCCCGCGTGGACCTTGGAAAACACCTTTTGAACACATTGGACGGATCGGATTTTCTCAAAACAATTTGCAACACAAAAAAAACACCCCAAAGCTCCAGTCAGGAATCCCTGACTGGAACCGTGGGGTATATATATATATATATATATGGTAAAGGATCTAATCCGGACTTTTGATTTCCGGACTTCTTATACAAATTTTTTTTTGACGATCCGATCCATCCAATGTGTTCAGAAGGTGTTTTCAAGGGTCCTCGCGGAAAATCTTCAAAAAAAAACACCGGGAAGGGCTTGATCCAAGCAGTTTTCGCAAAAATATATAAATATAGTTTTTGCGAAAACTGCTTGGATCAAGCCCTTCCCGGCATTTTTTTTTGAAGATTTTCCGCGTGGACCCTTGAAAACACCTTCTGAACACATTGGACAGATCAGATTTTCCAAAAACAAATTTGCAACACAAAAAAACCCCATTTTTTCTTATTTCCGGGAGGTGTGGATAGGAAATTTTCCGATATATATATATATATATATATAATCAACCTTTAGGTTCTGTGATCTCAGCTGAATTAACTGGTGAACTGGAAGTAGCTTTTAGAGAAATTGTGTCATGATGTGCAATTCCTTAAGATAATGACGGATACAAATGTTTTGCCTCTTTCAGACATGAATGTGGGTAGCACAGCTGTAACATGTCTTCTGTGAGAAGCAGTTTAAGCTATGTATCTATGTTGACTTACTTCCTTTCTTCTAAGTTTTCCATTTATTAAGTATATGAAATCAAGCATTAGCCTGAAAAAAACTAGTTACAAGACCAGCCATGTTATATAACATGTTAAATCAAGCATTAGCCTGAGATAACAGATGATCTAACGCATAGAGTACAAAAATATAATGCTTGATATAATGTGACCACAGGATAACCACAAAGTTGAAGGGAAAATTATACGATACAACAATAAGACCAGCCATGTTATATGGCATGGAGTGATGGGCTAATTAGAAACAGTATGCGAGTAAGATGAGTGTAGCTGACATGAGAGTATGGAGACGAATGTGTGGTAAGAATTTTGCGATATAGAATTAGAAACAAAAACCTTCGTATGATGGCAAGGGTATCACCGATAGATTAATGCTTGCGACCTTACTTTGCGTTATAGATATGAATGCCTGAAGCCTACGGCTAGGTCATGCGCAACCTAATACCCGATAAGAACGGGGTCGAAACCACAAAGACCGAGTGCACCCAGCGTGAGAGTTGACTTGCGAGTGAAGTTTTCGGCTTTAAAGTGGCCAGCTTAGTTTGCGATTTGGGGGTGGAATTCTCTTAACTTTGAGAACGACTTAGGGGGGGGGGGGGGGGGGGGAATTCTCTTTAACTTTGAGAACGACTTGGAAAGATTAAAAGACTGATTAAAACTAAGATGAAGTCTAGGGGATTTTAACAACTATAACTTAGGCTAATCTTAACAACAATAAGACCAGCCATGTTATATGGCATGGAGTGATGGGCTAATTAGAAACAACATGCGAGTAAGATGAGTGTAGCTGAAATGACAGTATGGAGACGAATGTGTGGCAAGAATTTTGCGAGATAGAATTAGAAACAAAAACCTTCCTAGGATGGCAAGGGTATCACCGATAGATTAATGCTTGCGACCTTACTTTGCGCTATAGATATGAATGCCCGAAGCCTAGGGCTAGGTCGTGCGCAACATAATACCTGGTGAGAACGGGGTCGAATCCACAGAGACCGAGTGCACCTGGCGTGAGAGTTGACTTGCGAGTGAAGTTTTCGGCTTTAAAGTGGCTAGCTTAGTTTGCTATTTGGGGGTGGAATTCTCTTAACTTTGAGAACGACTTGGAAAGATTAAAAGACTGATTAAAACTAAGACGAAGTCTAGGGGATTTTAACAATTATAACTTAGGCTAATCTTAACAACAATAAGACCAGCCATGTTATATGGGATGGAGTGATGGGCTAATTAGAAACAGCATGCAATAATACCCGGTAAGAACGGGGTCGAATCCACAAAGACCGAATGCACCCGGCGTGAGAGTTGAATTGCGAGTGAAGTTTTCGGCTTTAAAGTGGCCAGCTTAGTTTGTGATTTCGGGGTGGAATTCTCTTAACTTTAAGAACGACTTGGAAGAGGAGGGGGGGGGAATTCTCTTTTAACTTTGAGAACGACTTGGAAAGAATAAAAGACTGTTTAAAACTAAGACGAAGTCTAGGGGATTTTAACAACTATAACTTTAGGCTAATCTGTTCCTCTCTTGATAACCGGTTCGAGACATCGTCAAATGCTCCCGAAAGGAAGTTTTGGAGTTTAAAACCAATTGACTAGAAAAGGTGTTTAACAAAGATTAGGGTTCTTTGACTCATTTGACAAACATTTAAATTGACATCGCTCTAAGCATCCCGCGTGCCAAGTTGAACAAACCTTGGTTACGTGAGATCAAAGAGATTAACAAACCCAATCTTTGGTACATAAAATCGAACCCAACTCTTTGATCAACAAGAAATGTGTGCTTTTTAACGAGAAGAATGGATTAAACCTAAATCATGGGGTGTGAATCACCCCATTACTAAGCCTATTTAAACTACTCACAAACCATAGTAGAAAATAAGACTAGAAATTTGAAGGAAATAAAGAACATGACAAACAAGAAAATAAACTAGATTTATGTAATGATCCAAGTAGGGTTATAACTTTAAAACACGAGAAATTAACAAAACATGAAAGCTTACTAGTGTTTTTGAAGGAATTGAGCTTGAAAAACTATGGAAGCAAAATGACTAAAAGTAAACTAAGGCTAAAGGGAGAAGAAGGAGAAGGAGGGAGAGGGTTGGCTATTTATACACAAGCCACTCTCTCTCCTCTAAATATCCAAAAACATACCAAATGTGGAATACTTTCCATAAAAGGAAAGTAATAAAGTAGTCAAAAAGTAGCCCAGAACAAGCCTTTATCGATACCTACCTATGATTTAAAACTCCCCCGTAGGAAGTGTGTATCGATACCTCTCCAAGGGGGTATCGATACAAGCTTGTCTGTTCAGCTTGACACCAAAAAGGTATCAATACCCTTGACGGTGTGTATCGATACACATTGATTTAGGCTGGTTTCTTTTTGTCTTGGTCACCCCTTGGCCCTTGCGTGCTTCTAGACTTCATCCAAAGCACTTCAAATCATCATGCGGCCTTCGGGAAGGGTGACACTTGGTCTCGTGGGCTCTAGGATTCCCGAGCTTTAGCCAAATCTTCATTTCCTGGCTCTTGAGGCTCGGTAGTGGGGTGCCATGGGGCACTTGGCCCTCGGATTCTTGGGATGATTCCCAAAGCGCTTCCAAACGTGTATTATTCCCTTGGTTTGCCCTGAAACTCACAAAAACACCATTCGCGCAACATCAAGTATATAAAGCAATAATACGTGTGTGTGTGTGTGTGAACAAAATGAGCGAGATAAGCCACGTTATTTACAGTATCTGCCTATCTGGGGCTTATCAATTAAGGTGGTTTAGACATGTCTACCATAAATCTGTCAACGCGGTAGTTAGGAGGAGTGATATGGTTACAGTAGATTGTAGCACTAAGGGGAGGGACAGGTAAAATTGAATTTAGAGTCTTACCATTCAAAAAGATCTATGTTTCTTAGATATCACGGAACACTATGCACTCGATAGAACTTAATGGAGACAACGGATTAATGTAGCCGACCCCAATAGATTGGGACTTGAGGCTGTATTTAGTTTGGTTTCGGTGAGATAGGCTCATGGGAAGAAGGATGTGAAAGCTTGAGATTGTTACTCCCTCAGTGCCAATTCATTTGTCCATATTTTCACTGATGATTGTCTCATTTTTTAAAAGTTAATGGATCAAAAGTTAGACAATCCCCTTTTTGCCCCTTATCTTTGAGTAACTATTGAAAAGTGTAAGATTTAACAGGTTCTGTTTCCTTAAAAAAAAAGTTGTATCCCCCAACTTTGAAAAACAAAATGGGACGCAAGGAGTAACAACTTAAGATATTTTGGCAATTGGTTTTCTTTCAAATTTGCGACTGGTCCATATGCTTGTTATTTGGAAATTTAGCACGACAGTATGTTAGTTCCATCCTTTATAAGTGTTTGATGGTTACAGTTTTCTGTGGTTCAGGTCATGGACCTTGTGGCAAAAGAAAGTATCATTTTAGAGGAGCGGCGTGTCAGTCTATCAGAATTTCATACTGCAGATGAGGTATACATTTTTATTCTTCATGGCATTCTTGGTCAACTAGTCAGCGTTATATGGACTCAGGTACGGGGTCGGGTTTGGGTGCATGTCTAAGAATGGAATTCATTTAATTCATGTTTCCTAGGACATGGGGAAAAGTGGAACTAGTCAATTTTAATACTCCGGGGGGCGGCAGGCCCCTGAATCCGTTATCGAGCCAGTTTTTCGATTAAATTCCAATTGTTCTTAGAAATTTACTAGATATCAATGAGCTCGTTTCATTTATGAAAAAAGTTGGGAATTTTTCTTATAAAATGTATTATTTTTAACTTATCGTTTTGCGAACCAGACTATATTTTGGGACGGAGGGAGTATGTTTTTTCTCTCTATGTTATCCCTAGATAAATGAGGTTTAAAAGTAACAGAGAGAATGTCATGCTTAACATCTGGATTTTATAACAATGCACGTAAACTTTTAGCCGTACTTTTGCAGTTTGGTGCTTGAATGCCATCTACTACGTCAAACATATATTCCTTACCCTAACCAAAGTGTGAATGTTCGAAGCAGGTGCTTTGCACACGTTTAGAGTTCATGTAACATGAGTAAGTAACAGTCCTCTAAGTTAAAGGTCATTTGCATTCATTGCTCCTACTGTCCTACATATTATGCCCATGATCCCCTATCCAAACTTCCGGAAGTCGGACTGAACACAAAGGATGTCGTTGTGTCAGAATTGTTATCCAAACTTCTGAGGGACTCGACAGACCAAGCTGGTCATTATCGTTTCAGTCTTTAGGACATTAAAAGCTGAGCATGGTAGTCTAAATGTCCCATTTTGTGGAGATTACCTTCATCTTGGTTCTGAGTAATTACACATTCCCTTATGAATTAAGTAAGTAGAGAAAAACGTAATGCAGGGCCACATGGTGAATCTAGAACCATTTATTTTCACAAATTTTAAGGGGGCTAGAGATACAGTTGACATCAACAAAAGCTATATGATGTTAGAGGGTGCTGTGCTCCTTGTCTAAATTGTCTGTTGATGAATGACTAGAGATTTGGTATTATCAGGTGTCCTCTCGCGGTAAACCTGGCTATTGTCGCAGGTCTGAAATCAACAATATAATTGCTTTGACAGTTCGGTAAAAATGATGTGGTAGAATCTTGATCGAATAAATGTGGAGGTCGACATAGCTTGTTCGAAACTGCTTTAGCAGCTTGTACAATTTGAAGATTTGTTTCATGGATTGCTCGTTTGGGTAGCTGATACATAATTTCAAATCACTTATTTTAAGCACCTACATATGAAAACCAAAAATGAGATCGAAAAACAATACACTAAAATCATGACCACAGTGGCTGTTCATAGGGTATAATTTTAAATTTTTCACATAAACAAGGTCTGATTTGATGTTTGGCCAGAAAGTACACAGTGCTAGACACCATATTGAATTTTCCAAAGTAACATGTAGCAGGTTTTCGAGAAGTGTGTGCTTGGGAAAAAATAAAACTTTGAAAGTACTATCAGTTAGAAATGAGACAAGTTTTCGAGAAGTGTGTGCTTTGGAACGAACAAAACGTTGAAATTATCGGTCAACTAGTCAGCATATCCCATTCCTAAACCAATATTTATAGTCCATTTAAAGTACAAGTTCGCAACCAACTACGCTCATTCCCAATTCCTTTGGGAAATCGCAGACCAAACTTTGAAATTGGAGTTGTTTTTTTTAACAGATAATGCTATAAAAGAATATTTTTACTTGTTTCCGAGACATTGAGGGCATGTTTGATAACCTTTGAAGGTTCGAGGGATTGGTAATAACTGAAGTAAATAACTAAAACAACACAAAAGAAAAATGGATACCATGAATCATGAGGTTCCTATTTTTCTACTAAACAAGCAAATGTAAATAAACAAGTATTCTTGACGGGTTGAATGTGTTGGTGTGCTATATGAACCTCATGAATGTGTTGGTGTGCTTGTTTAGAGGAAAAATATGAACCTCATGTTTAATGGCATTTTTATTTTGTGTGGTTGTAGTTATTTACTTCAGTTATTTTCAATCTCTCGAACGTTCAAAGGTTATCAAACATGCCCTCAATGTCTAGGAAACAAGTAAAATATACTCTTCTATAGTATTATCTATTAACTTCTTGTTACCGTTGAGACAAGTCTAATTTCTGCTGAAAAAAAGAAAAGAAAGAAGACTCCAATTTAAAAGTTGATCCGCGACTTCCCAAAGGAATTGGGAAGGACAGTACTTGGTTGTAAAATTGTACTTGATGGACTATAAATATTGGTTTGGGAATGGAGTTGGGTAAATGAATCTGCTCTCTCCTCTCTTTTTTAACCGACAGTACTTTCAAAGTTTTGTTTGTTCTAAAGCACACACTTCTCGAAAACTTGCTACTACACGCTACTTGGGTGAATGAATCTGACGTCTCTACTCATTTCTAACCGACAGTACTTTCAAAGTTTTGTTTTTCCCAAAGCACACACTTCTCGAAAACCTGCTACTACACGTTACTTCGGAAAATTCAATATGGTGTCCAGCATTGTCTACTTTCTGGCCAAACCCTATGAACCATCTCATTCACATCAATCAAACCTTGTTTATATGAACAATTTATACCCTATGAACAGCCGTTGTGTTCATGATTTTTGTGTATTGTTTTTAGATCTCGCTTTTAGTTTTTGTATGTAGGTGCTCGAAATAAGTGATTCAACATTTTGTATCGGCTACTCAAACGAAGAATCCGTGAGAAATTTTTTCAAATTGTACAAGCTATTAAAGCCGTTTTCATATCTAATGAACAACCCTGTTTTGAACAAGCGATAAAAAGATCTAGCGGGCTGACTCCCGACAAGAGGTTGCCCGCGTTTTGGGTGGAAAGACAGAGAAACACTAGGAGGTTCTAGCTTGTTAAGGACGAAGAGCTGGATTGTGGTTCCCCCCCGGTCTCGAATTGTTAAGGACGAAGAGCTGGATTGTGGTTCCCCCCCCGGTCTCGAATTGCTTTCAGACTAGGTTCCCCACTGCTCCTAATTTATTTGATCAAGATTGTTCTGTAGCAATTATACTAAACAGTCAAGCAATTATATAGTGCGGCAATAGCCAAGGTATGTGCGTGTATTTTAACTATTTGTACGGAACTGCCATTCCTCAAGATTAGTAGTGCCCTTGTGATAGAACTTAGCATCTCAATAAAAATGGTGTTCATTACATCGAAGGAATCTACGTATGAAATCACAACCTTGCGTTATACTCAACGAGTCGCCACAGTGGACTAATGTTTCTCCAGGACCATGTTGTTAGCCCAAGTAGCATGGATAGTTAGGCAAAAAAGGACACAAGGATGCAACAACACTGAAAGAACTGCAAAAGTAGGATTAAGAACTTTGTTAATCTTGTGATATGCAGATTTATGCCAAGACAGATGCAATGGTGAAACTATATTCACCGTGACTCATGTTTTTTAATGTTTAATTTAAGAACTGGTTTCTTCACTTGGTGCCTTCAAGCTTAACATATGTACACAAAATTTCCACAATTTTACGAAGGGTCTTGCTAACCTCCACCCAATAGGTGGAGGATAATAGTTACATAAAGACAAATGAGTTCGGATACAGATTTCACGGATAACTATACACTTTCACGGATATCGATATACCTGTTGTACATTATCCTCCACCTATTGGGTGGAGGTTACCATTTTCCTTTTACGTATTCCAGCTACTTAATGTCAATAGATCTCTTTTGATGGTCGAGAAAATCTTGAAAATGCTTTGTAGATATTTAACATCTAAACTGGTCTACCATAGTCTTTTTCAAGCCTGGCCCTGTGCTTCTGAAACTCTAAATGGTTTTTCTTTCTTGGAACTTCTAACTGATTAATTTGTTGGTCTTGTGCATTAGGAATTGATAATAGCACCAGCACAGTAAAGTTTCAGTAATTAGTTCCCTAGTGAACTTTTCTCAATTCTCAAGAATTGATCTTTTCAGTATGTGGGATATATTACGCCCGTTATTAAGGGCACTATCCAATTTCTTTCGGATGAGAGTGGGATACATTCATTGTTTTAGTCTAATACTTGCTTTTTTTATGGTCTCCTGATAGTAGTTTTCTCCTTGTTCAAAATAAAAGAGTACTTCTCTTTTTCATGACAATGCAAGCCTGGTCAGCTTTTCTTTTGAAATTTAAGTGCATTTGTTTCTTTAACTGCAGGTATGGACAACAGGAACAATGGGGGAACTCAGCCCGGTATGTTCGTTCTGCCGAAAGAGTTTTACAGTACTACCAAAACTAATAATAGAACAACCACCAAAAATAGAAAACCATAAAAAACGAAAAAGAGTTATGCACTTCTGGTTCTGGGAAAGCAGTTTGGTGGGCTCTCTTCCAGCACATTTCTAGTTAGTGAGGCCGGTCCTAATACTGTTGGAAACTTGGAGTTTATCTTGGCATGAAAATGCGTTATTGTCCCTCCATTTTTCTTAGCAAACCTGAACAAGTTATAGCTAAGGTCATTTTCTTTTGGACATTCCCAAGTTAAAGATCATTGTCAAACTTAGTCAAGCGTGGTCTCTTTATGGCCTGTACATTCACAAAACTCATTATCTTAGCAGTTGGTCTGGTCTTAACTCTGAATATATTGTTGTAGCATGTGTCTGCCCCTAGAAATTATGCATGGCATACAGTAACACTTGAAATGAATCATGTTGCATATAATGCGCCATTGAGAAAACAACTATTTTGTTTTTAAATAAAATTCTTTATAGTGCTAAACTGCTTATTCCCGGTTTTATATTAGAATGTTACTTTTCAGGATAATTGATGTATGTGATTTTCCTTTACCAGGTTGTGAAGATTGATGGTCGCATAATTGGTGATGGACATGTTGGACCAATGACTCGAAGGTTACAAAGTGCTTTCAGTAAACTTACAGAAGAGTCAGGAGTGCCTATACCCACTTATCAAAAAGCTTGAAAGTCCATAAGGCATGCTTTTCTCTCTCTGGTTTCACCTTTGACCATCTCTATACTATTTTCCTATTTTTCCAGCAGCTGTGAGGACACTGATCTACAGCTTTTCTTGTTTCCAACTAAATATTCACTCTTATTTACTACTGCTTTGCTTATTGAATTTGTGGATCTAGTAAATTCAAACCAAGTAAAATGAAGAACAGGCCAATTACGGAAAAGAAATAAAATTTCTGGCATTGACCTGATCTTGATTTGCGTTTTCTGAACATGCGGACGCTGTACTCCACAGTTTTCCCATAGGAGGTTTTATGAGTGCACTTTTGCAAGGGTCTTAACGAAATTGCTTGAATAATGGAAGTTTCATATGCCACTTTATACTCTGAACAACCAGTTATTTTTTAACTGCCTAGCATTTGTTATTCTTTTGTTTCTTTATTATATAATAGTATAATATTTGTTCTAAATTCTAGTTATAACTGCGTTAGAGGTTGTGTGTGTATATTTTTCTCTATATAATGTTACTATTTCTGACAACAAAATTCATTTTACCAGATTGTCATAATTGATCGGCAAACAAATGGCGAAGTGGAATCAGAGGTTGAATTTCACCACCCAAAAAAAAAGGAAGAAGACGAAGAAGAATCAGAGGTTGAAGATGAAAAGTAATAGGGAGGGACCAATTGCAAGAGCTTGGGAGTGTTGGGGAATCGTGTTCATTTCCAAGGTGGTACATTCTCCCTGGGTCCAAAACCTTATTTCTTTACTTCTCTCTCTTTTTTTTTCTTCCCGTCGCAAACGAATCTTTTTTTTCTTCCCGTCGCAAACGAATAAAAATCATGTATTGGCTTATTCAAATTTGTGATGCTAGCTATCATTGTGAGACACAAGCATAAAACTCAAAGACAAAGGATGATGATTTTAGTCTCTTTTGTAAACATTTGAACGCATTGCGCCAGACTATAAATGTGGTGTTGGCAGAGTGAAACTTGTTGAAGGCCTCTCTATAAATATGTGTTGTAAATTAGACAAATACCCATACATGGATATTAATCAATTATCACACAAATCCATAAAGCCACCATGAAGCCAAATGATTTCACACTTGTATTTGTATTAGCCTCTCCAAATTCTCTTCAAAGGTAAACTTGAGCTCATTATGCTCTAAAAATGCTAGGGTTAGAGCAAGCTCAGCAAATTTTGGTCCGGATTATTTTTAAAAGCACGCTGCATTAAGCTCTCTTCTAACTTCAGTGTAATAAATTATGCTTTCTTTATACTTCTATTTTCTATTCAAATGTTGGTTTTCATTTCTTTAATTGTTAGTAGTAAACAGCGCTATTCTAACGATTGTACTTCTAAATGTTATATATTTCAAGTCATATTTGTAATGGTTATACTATGATGGTCATATTTTTATAACGGCTGTAGTCCGGGGTCTTTTTTTTTTTTTAGCATATTTGAACGGTCTTATTCTCTCATGCAATATATATAAGACCTTGTGTTTAACTTTGATCTACCACGACCTAACTTTCCTTTCCGTCTATCTCCCGTTTTGAAATATGGATCTTGAGTTTCTAGACAATATAATTCTTTATTACTAATTCCGATGATGAGTTGGAGATTATTGTAAATAGCTGCAATGGAAGCAAAATAACTAGAAGCTGAGAATTCGTGAAGAACAGCTAAGATCTGATCAATGTTGCACTTTTATGCAACGTAATCATTTGGAAGGACAGAAAAGGCTCTTTCTCGACTATTTTGATGATCCACCTGTATTTCCTCCCTATGCACTTTGGAGGAGATTTCAAATAACACATTCTCTTTTCCTTTGTATTCATTATGAGGTAAAAGCTCACGAACTTTATTTTGTCCAGAAGAGAATAATGCAAGAGTGCTTGGTGCGTCTTTCCTTCAGAAGACAACTGCGGCAAAATAGTGACTGATTGTATAAATGATTACATAGGGTAGCAGAATGCATGACAATGAAAATCCTCAATGCTAAAGCAGTGAGTGATTTTTCTTTTGACGAGTACTTGAGATCACCAAACAACAATGGCATTGCTAGACAACTAGCAATTGTGAAAGTCGTTGCTTCTGCTAGGGAGCATTGATTGTATGCACTGAACATGGAAGAATTGCCGACCGCGTTATATATACTGGTCACGCACATAAACCAACAATTATTTTAGATGAATAACTTCACTTGATCTTGGAATATATCAATTTTTTTTTCCGGATCTCTGTTTCTCATAATGATATCAATGGTCTTACGTGTTTAGAGAGCTTCCTCAAAGGCGTGCTCCTCGAGTCAATTACGCTATTACGTGTGACAATTAAACAATGGGATATTATCTCGTTACATCCACAATGGGGAACATTAGAGAAAAGAAAAATGTTTTGTTATTGCTCAAGAGACAAATAGAAAGGACGATAGAGCTTGCATTTGTTACTGTTGCTCAAGAGACAACTAGCAATTGCATTAGAGCATCTTTAATGCATTGTTTTTCCTTCAAAATGAAGAACCGAATGACATATCAATGGGAGATTTTGTAATTTTTGTCATCTTTTGCTGAAAAAATTTACTTTTTTGAGGGACTCATCCTCCTTTTTGGAGAATTGGTTCTTCAAATTTGAAAAACCAAAAATAGATTTGAAGAATGGATGCGACAAAAAGGAGAATAGGTTCCTCCCAAAGGAACAACTTTTTGAAGAAAAAGGGTATAAATTACAAAGTCACCTCTTGATATACTCCCTCCGTCCCCATTTATTTGTCCCTTTTGGAAGTTCGTGCCACTTTTTAATTGATTATATCTCATAATTTACATTGTTTTACGTGATTTTAAAAATATTGTCTTATAGATTTAATCGAGATCGATCAAACAAGATCCATATTGAATATAAAATTCATTACCGATTTAAAAGTTATAACTAGTTTTTTATCCGGTTGGAATAGAGCGATGGACCAAAATTTGGAGACGGAGGAGGGAGTATGTCACTGAGGTTCTTCATATTTTGAAGAAAAACAATGCATTGGAGATGCTCTCCCAAACCCCTTTTCTGCCGCCAACAATTCCACTACCCACACACCCCCATACAATCAGTTCAAAAACAACCGTGGAAATCGAAATCCCATTCTAGCAGCAACCAATCGTCTCACTCGCCGGCACCGGCGTCGAATTAAACTACTCACTGTGCTTGGGTGAGTACTTGTCGGGTTCCAATTGAGTACTCTTCTGAAACTCCCCAGGCTTTGGCTTCGCTATATATGAAGTTCCAAATCATCTGCTCTTCTTGATCTCCTCAGTCATTCTCCTCTTCGAATCCAAGCCGGGAAGAAGCCAGCGAGTGAATCGAGACTGTTGTTCTCTTTTGAACCCTAGCTCACACTCAGGTAACTACTCTGTGACGAAGACGATCGATCGACTGTACTTTTGTTCTCAGATTTGATCCAGACTTAGATTCATTGGACAAGATCTGAGGTTGCTTCGATTTTACTGGTAATGCAGCTATATAACCTTTTCTTTTTCTTTTTTCTTTTAACAGAGCAGCTATATAATTGTTTGCTATTATTCATTTGGTCATTACTATTTGCTATTATTTTTTGGAAAATGCTAACATATGCTCTTTGGGCTTATGTCAAAGGTTGAAAAAAATGTGTTGAAATGCATGGAAAATGTATAAAAGTAGGTGTAAATGGATTGAAAAATGTAAAATGTGCTCTGGAGTGCATTTTTTTTTTTTTTTTTGTGTGTGTGGGCGCACTTTTTGTGTGACCAGTAGGCACACAAAAACAAGACCCCATTTTTATTATTCATGTGGCGCCAAGTGTTCAAAATAAAAGGCCACATGTTTGATTTGACGGAGTCAAGAGTCCACCTCAGCGAAATCCATTAGCAATTTGACAGAGTTAGACGGCAGGGGGTAAATTAATTAACGGAGTGATAGTTTGGGAGTGCAATTGAAGTTTATTGAAGTTCAGAGACATTGAGGTCGAAGTTTGGGGTTTTTTTTATAAATTTTCCCAAGAAAAATCCCCAAACATTACAGGGACACACCGAGGCCTTGTTCGGTTTGGGTTTTGGGATTTGGGTTTTGAGTGGAGAGAGAAGTGGGGTAATTATTAGAAATAGGGGATAATGATTGGAGAGAGAGAGAGAGAGATAAATGATTGAAAATATGGGGTAATGATTAGAATAGAGATAATGATTGAAGGGAAATAGGGGTAAAAAATTTAAATTTGGGTCTTGAGACCCAAACCAAACAAGGTGCAATTCACATTTAGAGTCATCAATCCACAATTGGTAGAGACTGTGTGAAAGTAGGGACAAAGGAAATTCCAAAAACCCAAACTTTGCTTGTTAAATTCGAAACCTTTGGTAAGTTTTTCCCCACTTTTTGTTACAATTATGTGATAGTTATTGTTCCATTAGTGAATGTTGATGTTTTCGATTTTCCATTTGTGATGGACTTAGAAATACTTAAAGCATGAAACTATACCTTTATTGGCCTGTTAGTAATACAAAACATCAGTTCATGACATTCTTTTTCAAATTCTTGTTTCATAAAGTATACTCTTGTGGAACAGAAGGGTAAAAGCTTGTTTGATTCTAAGTTCCAGTACGAATACGAACCATGAAAGCATTGCCTAACAATCCTTCATACCTTCGGAATTTGTTTTTCTTTTGTTGGAAGCAACAGAGTGGCTAACAAAATACCATTTAAAAATCAGTCATAATAGTACTTGTTAATCTGATTGTTTCTTTTCATAACATAAGAACACTATATCATAAGATAACCTGAGTGCCTTAGCCATCACATAGGCAGCCATCTCTATTACCCTAAGTACCCTAGTGACCACTATGAGAAACAAAGTATTACATGACAATTTGATAGGAACATTACATGATAACGAGGATAGGAATACATAATAAAGAACATTACAAAGGTAGCTGAGACAGCTTTTGTCCCGATGATTAAGCTCCACAGCAGAAGAGATACTTTTAGCACAAATCTGAATTGTCCAAGACATCATCATTCGAAGAGAATTTCAGAGCCATCTCTATTACCCTAAGTACCCTAGTGACCACTATGAGAAACAAAGTATTACATGACAATTTGATAGGAACATTACATGATAACGAGGATAGGAATACATAATAAAGAACATTACAAAGGTAGCTGAGACAGCTTTTGTCCCGATGATTAAGCTCCACAGCAGAAGAGATACTTTTAGCACAAATCTGAATTGTCCAAGACATCATCATTCGAAGAGAATTTCAGATCCTCCTTAATAGATATGTTTGCCTCGCGTGCATGCAAACCATTCCTTTCGATGTCAGTCTCCCTCTGCCAACAAAACTAAATTTATAGTTTCTTTAGGATTCGCGACAGAACTGTGAATGAATCACCAAGCAGTACAAATCCAAAATGAAAAGATGTCCTCGTGCAAAAGTGACTTTCTACAACTTTCCTAGATCAATCAGATTCATTAAAATATCTCTATATGTGACGAATCTAATACTAATACAGATCCTAGAACTAATTACCTTTCTCGCTTTCCCAGTTTGTTAAGAGCCATAGCTCCTAACCTACTAATTTTCTTACACACACTATCTACTATTATACATAAGATTAGACCTATACTCATATATGTCTATCAAGATTTATTCTACACAGTAAAACACATTCCCCAACTAAATGAGTACTAAACCCAACTAATATCTTGCCCCATTCACCATTTACTTGAATATACATCAGTTTCAATATACAAGATATGGGTGTATTTTAAGTGTGGTTATAACTGTGCATACTAAAAGTTCAAGTAGTCAAAATCAAAGATAGTAGCATATTTTTTCTAGAAATTAACAAAGAAAAAAATTCGCTCAGCCTTCCATTATAACTATGTCTGTAATTTTTAAGTGCCTTGATCGGAGGGATACTCTATTAGAGAAGGTATTCTCCATTTTGAGTATCAAGCACTGCAATTAAAGACCCATTTAATCATACAATTTGTAAGAAAACCAAGCGTAAGAATTCCTTTGAAAATTTCGTAAGCAATCACTTTTAAGGTAGAATTTGACTTAGTTAACACACACGCACAAAATAAAGTGTAAGTATCAACTGAACTTCCTTTCGAAACTTTACTTTCTACTGCATGAATGGAGTGGGAAATAATAACGTATTTATTTTGGAATGTGATTTTAGATGAAAGGTTAAGAAATAAGAACATTTGTCTTGCATTCCTTTTAGTTCCATCACTTCCACCTTAAGGTGTTAGTTGCACTCATGCCTCACTCCATCACAGTATCATCTACCCAAGTTTTCCCGCCTTTGCGACAGACTTCGCCTTGAGAACGCCATAATGTCAAGGCGTATACGTTGCCATCACAGGTATCTGAACTGTGAGGGACACTGTGTGATTGATGCAGCAACATCACCTACTTGATTTAGCTTACGCTGTTCGTGTGTGGTATTTGAATTGTTAGTCTTAAATTGATCAGTTGTCATTGAATCTACAACTATTTGATTGCTTTTGATTTCTCATTGTATCTCTAGAAAAGTCTGTACTAAAAAATCATGTGTTGCATTATGACTTCAAAAATCATGTGTTGCATTATGATTGACAGTCGGCTTCTTCCTTGCCATCGATTGGCCTAAATGTCAGAATTGTCAATGCAGGATGGGTCATAGGATTATTGGAATTGCTATAGAAGTCTCAATGATGTTCTTGATGCCAAAAGTGGTCATGAAATGACTGTTCATGCATTATCTCTCCTTTATTTCTGTTAAGTTGATCTTCATTGCCCTGTTTCATAATGGAAGATAATCCATCATCGATACACATCCTACCACAACATATCGTTCAGCCATTGTTGATAGCATCAAACTCATCGGCCCCAGAGAAAGCTTTAGAAATTTTAATAGAAGCTTCTAGAACTTCAGATGGTCGCTCAGACCTTGCTTCCAAAAATATCCTCCCTGCAGTCCAACTGTTCTGTCAAAATCTGTCTTACCCTTCTTGTAGACATCTTCTTTTATTGTCTCTGAAGCTTTTAAGAAACCTATGTGCGGGGGAACTAACCAATCAGACCTCCTTTGTTGAACATAATGGAGTAGCAATTCTCCTGACTACATTGCATTCAGTGATCACCTGTGATTCAGATTTTGCGATGATTCGTATGGGGTTGCAAGTTTTGGCAAATGTTTCATTGGCTGGAGAACTACATCAGCTTGCTATTTGGGATAAGTTTTTTCCACTTATGTTTGTTCAAATTGCTAGTATACGCAGAAGGGAGACTTGTGATCCTTTGTGCATGGTTATTTATACATGTTGTGATGGAAGTAATGAACTTTTTGGCAAGCTTTGTGGAGATCAGGGTTTGCCCATCTTGGTAGAAATTGTACGAACTGCTTCAGCAGGTAAATATTTTCGAATTTAATTATGCTTTCACATATTATGTCCTTGTTTAATTTCTTTTCATGTTCCAACTTTGAGCCTAATTACATGAACTGAAAGTGCTTTTACGTTATCTGTTCTCGTCGGATCTTGTTAGTTGGCTTTGGAGAAGACTGGTTAAAGTTGCTTCTATCCAAAATCTGCTTGGAGGAACATCAATTTCCTCAACTGTTCTCTAGACTATACCCAGTTGGTGCTTCTGAAGACGGTGAAGATGTTAACTTTAGGAATGACGTTTTTGTGTCAGAACAAGCATTCTTATTGAGTATAGTATCAGAAATCTTAAATGAGCGAATTGTTGAAATACCCATTTCTCACGATTTTGCTATGTTTGTTACTGGAATATTGAAGCAAGTTGTGGGGGCTGTTGATTGTGTGACAAGTGAGCAGCGTGATCTTCCAACTGGATGTACTATTGTTGATATTCTTGGATATTCACTCACCATTTTGAGAGATTTATGTGCCCATGATAGTGGAGGAGTCTCTAAGGTGGATGGGTCCGTGGATGTTGATTCTTTACTATCCTCCGGACTTTTGGAACTGCTATTGTGTTTTCTACGCGACCTTGAACCTCCAACAACAATTAGGAAAGCAATGAAACAAAGCGAGGACAAAAAAGGAACAACTTCTTATTTATCCAAACGGTGTCCATACAAAGGATTTCGGAGAGATATAGTTGCAGTCATAGGGAATTGTGTCTATCGGAGGAAGCACGCTCAAGATGAAATGAGAGAGAGAAACGGAATACTTTTGCTTCTACAACAGTGTGTCATAGATGAAGACAACCCATTCTTGAGGGAATGGGGCATTTGGGCTGTGAGGAACTTGTTGGAAGGGAATGCTGAAAATCAACGGGTAGTAGCTGAGTTGGAGGTTCAGGGTTCTGTTGATGTTCCTGAAATTACTGGTCTTGGTCTTAAAGTAGAGGTGGATCAGATAACTCGTCGTGCAAAGCTTGTAAACTTGTCATGAAGATTTCTTGGCTTGAGTATATATTTTCATGGAGCTGATCAAGGTGAGTGGAAGGGTAACAACTCCTTGTGCAAAAGTTTTGGTGTTTTCTGGTTTTCTGCTGTTGGTTGACAGACGTGGAAGAAAAATTACTCAAAGTTCAGGTTGTTTGCTCCTTTTTATCAGTGTCTTGTCTGCTGCTCTTTGGAAGATGATTGCTAATTTCCTCTGTGTGCGATACCATGGCACTTGATGGAGGATAAAAGCCTGTGAAAGAAGTTAAGTTGTTGTTCATTATTTTTCATTCATTTGTTTTCCCGTCATCTTTGTGCAGCTGTTTTGGAACGAGCCACTACTCAATTTAATATACTCTGAAGTCATGCATCCATAAATTAGAAGGTAACAGCTATACCAATTTTACTTTTTGGAAAATGTGAATCTTAAATTAGGTTTATTTTATCTTTATTGCTTTTCGAAGGAAACCTGTTTAGGCTAAAAATAAAAAATAAGACGACCTATTAGTAGAGTTAAACAAACTTACGGGCTGTTGAGACTGTTGGAGTTTTATGTTAACATTATACATTGTCAAAAGTGCCTAAAAACCGAAGTTAAAAATAAATAAATAAAAGTGCCTGAAAAACTCATTTGAAAAGGCTCTTTCGCAGGGGATTTGTTAATAGTTGAGTCATTTATCCAAAAAAAATAGTTGAGTCAAATCCTAAAACTCCACACATTTCATTGCGATTGGGGTTCATTTGTCAATGATAAAGGGCAAAAAAAATACTCCACAGTTTTGAAGAGTCCAAGGACAATTCACTAATTCCTTTGGATCATCAATTCACTAATATTTGGGAGGTCAAATGTATAAAATATCAGTAACATTTAAACAGAATCTGTACAAATATTTACCAAAATATTCAGAGTATGGATACTACACAATACATTGGTATATGTACAATGTCTGGGGCTCTGTGTGGCACTTGGACCTGGCCCTGTATAATTTATGATGCTGAAGAAGGGGCTCCTTACTGGTTCTACCTTTACTTCACGGCACCTATCTGAGGAAGATAAGGGTAAGGGTAGTGCTAGACCCCGAGACATGGAGAATCCAGAGGATTCCCTGTGGTTTTTATTGATAATGAGCAGGATTTCTACTCTCAATCCTATGGAAGCTGCTTTAGTTTTGAATGACCTTTCTGCTGATGATTTTAATTTTGAATGGAAGTCTGCTTTGATGTTATTAGACCCAGTGGAGAAATTGTTGCTCCGATTCAATCCCCATGGGAAGAAATGAATGATAATTTGAACCTACTAGATTTTTAGAGTCATCTTGGTCTGACATAGATTACCTTGAATTTCATTTAGGGTAGTCATCTCAGTCTTGCACCAAGTGAGGTCTTAATCATGCTGCTATGGATTGTGAGGCAACTCTTCATCCTTCACCTGACGGCTCTGGATCATTTGCTGTACACGGGAGTTTAATGATACAGTGTTGGTGTAATCTGAGCTCATGGAGTGTTGTAATCTTATCAAGCTTAGGAAGCGTAATAAAAAGATCATCATGGGACAAAACTTTCTTCTCGTTAGTCGTGATTTTTTTCGAGATTCAGATACGGGTAAAGAGTATCATTTCTTCCATAGGCCTAGTTTTTCAGTGGTGGAGGTTAAAGTAAGGGTGTAATCTTCTCTAGTCAAACCTATCGAACTACTTGATGCCCATTTGCCTCGTGAGGTTCAACTCTATGCCAAAGAAGGTGACACTTCTATGGATGGATTCCCAGAGCTTCTTATTCCTCCTAAGATGGAAGATGATTCATCTCGGCTGTCTACTTGTGAGTTCGCTCCTTCACCTAAACCTCATCAATGTATTAATGTTTACCTTTCTCCTAGTAGGAATGGAGATTAGACACCAGGACAAGGTAAAGGGAATTAGAAATTTGCAGTTTGAACGAATAATTGTCATCTGGAAGCACAGGCCAAAGGATAATGGACATCCCATTGCTATGCATTGCTACAACCGAAAACAAAAGGAGAAAGCCAAACATAATGCTAGTTGTGACAATGGCATGTTTCAATTCTACACTCGGACAAAGCACAAATGTGAACGCGTCATAAAAGATAGCTGTGGCGATCCTCATACGTTTCGCCTCCCGCAACGTCGTGCTTTATATTGACTTTACCTTTGTTTCCTGTTTTCTTCACCTTTGCTTTGCAAGTTATGCTCTGTTTCAGAAGGCGAGCTTGCTTCATAGTTAGGCATGTTGAGCAGGTGTTTTGTGTTGGATGGTGGTGAGTCTTGGTTTGGTCTTTGACGTCTTGTAGTTGGGTCCTTGCCTGTTATTTTAGTTGTCCTGTTTGTTTGGTTGTTTTGCTTCTTCTTGTTATATTTTTATATCAATGAAGTACACCCTTTCTCGAGAAAAACAGCCCCACTATTCGTACAGATGAGTAGTGTACAGATGGGGTACAGATGGGCTCGGTGGGCCCCACACGAATGATCCGAGTCGTTCATTCATCTTAAAATAATTTTTCGAGTGGCTCTGTGAGAAATCAGCTCAATTCGACGTGCGTAAGTGGTCGATCTGAAAACCCTTGAAACCCCCTGCTGTTTAAATTTTAAAACAGCGGGTTTTCGAATTAAACGACCACTTATGAAATAGTGGGTTTTTGGATTGACCACTTACGCACGTCGGATTGAGCTGATTTCTCGTAAAACCACTCGAAAAATTATTTTAAGATGAATAAACGGCTCAGATCATTCATGTGGGACCCACAAGTGGGCCCCGAGCCGATCTATACACTCCTCATTTCTACCTATTGGAAGAAAGAAAGAAAAAAAAGTAGACTTGGCCCTTTGACCAAAATTTTTAGGCTTGGCTTTTAACAGTCTTTCTAGTTGTTTTCCTTTTATTTTTACTAGATTGGGGAATAATTTTGCATCACATTGTTCAGCTTGAGAGAAACTAGAAAAATAATATATGCATATAGATCAAGGTTGCAAAAAATTCATATACGATGATAGAAAAGGCCCAAAAAGAACTTTTATCCATATAAACTACTATCTTTTTGAGTCTTTTTCTTTGTTTTGTATTAAAAAAAAATTTAACTTTTTTTTTTTTTTTTTTTTTTTGTGAATTCCTCTCATTAAGGAAAAAATATATGATGTAAAAATTGAGAGAAAACTATAAAAAATAATGTGCAAAAAAGTCACAAAAAGTTATGCCAAAGGGATGTTTCAAATGTAAACTTGCTTTTGATCTAGAGAATTGCTATGTGGTGTTCCACGGACCTTTTTCACCGTACATTGATCTGAATTATGCTGCCAAATTGATATGAATTATGCTGCCAAGTGTGTAGACCCACACCAATCACTCGTACCGAAGATGCCTTCTCAACAGTGACCTGAACTGAAGCTAGCAAGTCGGGAAAGTTTGGGTGGCCAACTTTAACTATTAAATCTTTCCTTTTTAAAACTCGTTGGAAATATGTATTCAGCTCGAGAGAAAAATTAGAAAAATATAAACATATATAATTTTTTATGGCTTAGAAAAATATATCTTGTTTTCAAATAGTCAATATTCCTGAGAATAATATGAGCTAGAGAGGTGAAAATAGCTAATGATCAATAAAATGGGAAAATAGAGTAATCTAAAAGAGTGAAGAAAACGGCAAGACTATACAAGAAGAGAATAAGGCAATATAGAACTTAAGACTAATCCATGTGGGTTGCCAAGAATTCCTATTGAAAATGGAATAGAATCACTATTTAAAGAATGTTCTCATTCCAAAATCAATCTCTACCAGCTTTCTCTCTCTAGGACATGACTTTGTGGAGATCTCTAGAAAATTGTGAAAAGAATGTCTCATATTTATAGGCGTCAGGTGGTCCTTATGACATGATGACACGCGGCCCTTCTGTATACCCTACCCGCATGGGTGAGGTCATCACCCACCGCGAGGGTTGCCCTTGCGGCACTTGGGCGCACTACATAACTCCCCTATATTTTGGTGAACACTCTTCTTTTATAGCCACCAAACCACTAGATCTCCTTCCAATATTGTTTGGGCAAGGTCATAATTTGCACAGTCATGCCAATACCACGACCAAGCCTTAGCGAACCCCTCAGGTCCTGCCTTAAGACCGGAGTAGACGGATGTAAGGGCCATGTATTAATTGGTTGGCCAGTTGCGTTATCGCCCATGAATCTTGGGGCCGCGTCAATATGTTACTTGTGTTTCTTGGCTTTCATTTTGTTCGGAAGGCTCGTGGTTGAACCTTAACATGGGGTACATGCCTCTATGGGCCTCGCATGGGTAGCACG
Organism: Vaccinium vitis-idaea; assembly: GCA_963854785.1. Classification (NCBI taxonomy): domain Eukaryota; kingdom Viridiplantae; phylum Streptophyta; class Magnoliopsida; order Ericales; family Ericaceae; genus Vaccinium; species Vaccinium vitis-idaea. The sequence goes on along the minus strand of OY978225.1, from coordinate 17,541,261 downwards.
AGCTATGCCCTTCTCGCGAGCATCACGCACTAGTGAAGTATCGCGAGATCATTCATACGATGTCGACACGTGTTGAGCGGGTAATTATGTCACATGTCGTCACGGGGTTGGAGGGTCAACCTTTGACTAAAGTCAAATTTTAGTAAACGTTGACCTTCTCCAATACTTCTCCAAAATAAACAATTTTAATAATTAAAGGAGACGGTCATGGATCCCAAAACCACTAACTGCACAGGGTGTGGTCCGCTCTCTCAACAACTAGGAAGCCATTGTTCCCTACCCTCCCTATGCTTCATTGTACTTATGTGACATAACATGCGTATGTGAATATAGGTCTTTAAAAAAAAATCCACAACAAGTGAGAACGCATGGTAATGGAAAAAAAACTATAGGTACACCACTCATGCATGCTAAATGCACACCAAGCTAATGTAACAGGTGAGGAGAAACTCATTTTTTTGGTGGGCTCTACAGTGAGTTTCTCCTCATCCACCACATCAACTTAGTGTGTATTTGATGTGCATGAATGGTGGCTGATGTGCATGAGTGATGTACCAATAACATTTGTGGGTCTCATGTGTGTGTCGTGTATGCACCGCATAACATGCGTGTTGCGTGGAAATTACAAGGCCCACTCGGGGTCTCATTGTTTGATCCGAATCGTTCATTTTGTTCATCTCATCGAGTGCATAGTCCACATAAAAACTCAAATTGATCGGATATAGCTACTTGATCTTTAACTTGCGATTTTGTGAAAAAAATATCACCTACAATTGGTTCCTTAATTGTTTCGTTTTCAGGAAAATGGAGTCTGAAAACATAGTTACCAAGATCCGATCAACTTGAATTTTTACATGCACGAGCACTACGTAGTCGATGAGACGAACAAAGTGAACGGTTTGGATCAAATGGGACCCCGGTGGGCCCGTAACCGCCGCACAGCACACCGAGTACCCATTTCGGTCGTCGTCCTAAGCTATTGTGCTCTCATTCTCACCGTACAAAGGGGGCTGTTGGAGCTCGGGCAATTCACATTTCTGCAACCAAAAACAGAACCCAGAATTAGAAAGAAGAGAGAGAAATGGAGGACGAAGCCGATGATCGCCAACAAGCAGCACATGATGGTGGTCACCAGAGAGAGAAGAAGAGTTCGTTCGTAATACAAATACCATCATACAAAGAAGTGATCGACACCACTCAATCATCACAACCACCTCCTCCCTCCTCTCTCTTCACCCCTTCTCCTTCCTTCTCTCAAGCCTTCAATTTCATCAAAAACTCAGAATTCTACTCCCCTCCTCCTCCTCCTCCTCCGCCCTCCACTGCCGCCGCCTCCACTTCTAGGTTTTCGCTTCGCTTTAGATACTGTTAGTTTTTTTTGTTTCAAACAGAGATTGGGGAACTAGGGCTTGATTTGAAGTTTATATCTCTACTATATAATTTGACTTTTGTCCTTTCTTACTCAGGCCGTTCGGAAACCAACCGGGGGCTCCGTCGTTGTCCTCGTCTGCTGTTGCTTCGTCCTCAACGACGTCGCAAATTGCGAATAACCGCAATGCAATTCTTGTTAGTCATAGACAGGTTGGTAGTGACACTGATCAGAAGAATCGACTAGTTGTTTTGCCTGTTCTGTTTTATTCTCATTGTATTGTTTTTTGTTATTCCCAGTCTGTTCTGTTGCCAGGGGCGACTCCAGAAATTTCATCCAGCGTTGTCGAAAATCGACTCCAGAAATTTCATCCAGCGTTGTCGAAAATACATAGTGTATCTATGATGGAAAGTTGTATGGAAAAAAAAAAAAAAAAACTCTGACTAGACGAGATATATACATATATTGTTTGACAAAAAAACTCCACCATATCACAACATCCTACGACGAGTTTTCATATTTTGGAGAATGCAAAAGGACCTCATGACCTGTTTTTAGCTTCTTCTCTTTGAATGTCAATAGAAAACTCATTCTCGCAAAATCTGTTTTGAAGACAAAACGTCAAAAGGAGAAAATGAAAAGCCAAAAATATGCTCCCAAACACCCCTTAAAGTTTAACCAAGCGCATTTTCTATTTTCCTTCCCAACATAAGTTGTAACCAAGGTTCAATAAACTATTTTTAAATGTGTAATACTCCACTTTCCTTTTAAATGGGTACTATGTTGGGCTCTAGGCTTGTTTTATTTTGTAGGGCAATAACAATTTGGTTCAAATTAAGTTTAAAATATTTATTTTAAACCTTGCACGAGTAACTCAACGTTGACAATACTAAAAAAAATTATTTATATCTAAATTTTTAATTTTTTTTTCCAGTGCATTTTTTGAACCCAGCGAGACCTCGCTGATGCAAATGTAGAGTCGCCCCTGAGTCTGTTGCACTACTCTGCATTTCACTTGAAGAGGATGGTGTCTAACACTCTAAGATATGGTACTGGTTGGCATGTTACCAACTAGGTTGTTTGGTGGAGTGTTGTTTCGTAAAGTTTACTGGAACTTAGTTTGGATGTTGAGGAATGAGGATAAATTGGGGCATACTGGCATTTCATTGGTGTCCCAGACTCCTTGTGCTTTGGGATTTGGCTTGAGGATTCAGGAATGAGGCGCAATAACCAACAAGCTCGATAGTTGCACTTACAGCATAGTTGTTAGAGGTGAGAGGTGCACCGAGGCGCAAACTTCTATTTGGGGTGTAGGCACAAGGCGAGACGCACTTAGGTGAGAAAAAAACACGAAAAATACATAGATATCAAAGACTCAAATGTAGTCAATTTACAAGAAAAGTGAACCAAGAAACAAAAAAAGAAAAACCAGAGTGAAAGAAGCTCTGTCCACTATTTCCGAATAAATTCTTATGTATATTGCATATACATTTAAGCAAAAACCAAGAAGCTTCCTCAGGTCAAGAGTTTGAGCCTTTCTCACCCCAAGCATCTTTTTACTTGTCAAAACAGAACACATAAAAAATAAATAAATAAATAAAAATATATCCAAGAACTATTTATATATCAATCCCAGTTGGTAGCACTTATTTATAGATGCAGAGAGACAGAGAGAGTCGAAGAAGACAAATGGGTGACTTGGGTTGCACTTACTGAGTACCTTGTCAAGGGAAATCTATTAACCCACTAACCTGATGTTTCTTTTCTTTTCATGCAGAAGGGAAATCCGTTGCTGAAACATATAAGAAATGTGAGGTGGGCTTTTGCAGATGTTGTTTGTGACTACGTGTTGGGGCAGAGTACATGTGCACTCTATTTGAGGTCTTAAATTCTTTATGATCCTACCATACTCCTCTTTATTTTATTTGACTAACTTGTAATGCTTTTCACAATTCCATTTTGATTTGTCTTTCGTCTCTTTCTTTGTTGATGATTAGTGCCTGTGTTTTGTCTTGGATTGTGGAAGGCATTAACCCTTATTTGACTTGATTTCAAATGAAACTACATCTATCTGTATTACTTCCTCAAGTTGCCCCAAATGCTAGTTACACGAGGCTCGGCCTGTCAAAGGCTCTTGTCCGATCTAAATGCCGTAATTAACCATTCAATTAACTACTGAAAACAGATACAGTGGCTGATCCAACTTAAATAAGGCTTATGTGCCCTTCCTCATTGATGTCTCTTTGTTACATCTATGGGAAATGAATTGCGATAAACTATGTTTCATGGACTCTTCTATGTGTAGGACGTACCCAGGTTTCTTGGGTATGAGTAGGGGATGTAGTCTTACCTGAGCGGGCGGATGTCCATGTAACAAGCATATTTTGTAATTGGACTCACCATTTAACAATGTTAAGCAATGTTCAATTGCATCTGTTAAACACCATTTATTATCCTAGAAACTCGAGCAGTAGAATAAGAAATCTAAATATTTTGCTATATCCATGTGTCGTTGGACTTGGGCATTGGACGTAAACAACTTTGGAAAGAACTCCAAGTAACAGTGCTAAGACTCCCATATGTACGCAGGAAATGTTAAATTGCATCTATTAAAATTTAAACTCCATTTGATCTTAGAATTTTGATTAACAAATCTAAATACCTACTATATCCATCTGTCCTTGAACTTTGGAATTGGATGGTAGTACTTGACGACAATACTACGGTTCTTCCGAACTTTTTGATTTTGGTATAAAGATTTAGACTTCTTATGTGAGGATATGGTCAAATGACTCAAATCACAAATTACTCTTTTTCTTGGAGGGAATTTTTTCTCTTGAAACTGGTATTTGGGCTTCGTACCATGATGGTCCAGTTTTCAGCTGCATGTTTGGGGAAAAATAAATGTCTTTTATAGCATATCAATCTCTGTTGTAAAATTTGGTTGACTTCTTGATCTATAGCTTCATCTGTTTATGCTTGTGATTTAAGGGTAGGTGTTAAATTTTCTTGAATGGCTCCAACAATGCAGGCAGCTATGTAGAAAAGTTCTTTTTTTTGAACATTTGCTCATGTAGCTTACAAGTGCTATTTGTTTTTGGATTTGATATTAACAAACTCTAATTGAATATTTCAATATTGTGTGAGAGATTACAATTATTTTTTTGAAGTTTGCCTATCTAATTTCCTGATTTAGTTCACATGCAGTCTTAGGTATCATCTACTTCATCCAGATTACCTTTATTATCGAATAAGGGAATTGCCAAAGACATTCAAGCTTCGTGTTGTTTTGTGCCATGTTGATGTGGTAAGCCTCCTGCCTCCTCACAGTGACAAGTTCTTCATGACTCTTGGCGGCTCTTCATTCAAACACTTCTTTTTTCTTTTCAGAATATGCATTTCTTGCAGACAAATTGTATTTTCTGTTTCCTTGCGTCTTTGCGTGTAATTTGGGGGATTTCGTTGCTCACTTCATTATTTGTTCCAGGAGGATGTGGTGAAGCCCTTACTTGAAGTCACCAAAACAGCTCTACTTCATGATTGCACCCTTTTGTGCGCCTGGAGGTATCTTTTGTCGTGCCCATGGGGTTATGCAAACTATAGTATTTGTTATCTATGCAAGGATGCAACTCCCTCTATCATACGTCATTGTGGCTTTTTACTTGAGAAGACTATACAAACTTCTGATAGCATCGGATTTGTTCTATATGAAATCATCCAATTATTCTGCATGTCATTGCAAGTGCCGCTTGAACTTTATCATTAACAGAAAAATGCATCGCAATTTTATGGTATCGAGTTAGTTTTCATAAAGATAACTACCGAATGACTCTTTTGAAATTGTTTTTGAGTGTAGAATAGCTTCTTAAACTAGTTTGTTTCCTTATTCTAGCTTGGAGGAATGTGGTCGGTACTTGGAAACAATAAAAGTATATGAAAATAAGCCTGCAGACATCATCCAAGGGCAAATGGATACAGACTACTTATCCCGGGTATATATCTATCTCATCGAGGTCTTTGGCTTGTGATTCTGGTATGTTATTGGGGAAGTTAGAGCCTCTATCCAGGGGGTTAATATGAAGTACTTGTAAAATATGAATGAAAAAAATTGTTCCACACTATCACTTGAGTGATTGAGCTCGGCTACTCTCTTTGCTTGTAGTTAAATCATGCTCTGACGACAATTCGGCATGTTAACAAGACTGATGTGGTCACCCTCGGTTCTACATTCGGGGTATACTTATATGTGCAACAAGCTATTGATTTCATTACGTTCTTTTTTGTTCTTTGGAATTGACTATCTTCTGATTTCAGACTCTCTCTCATATCATGGATGCATCCATGGAAGATCTTGCCCGTTGCCCTGGCATTGGAGAGCGCAAGGTTTGGTTTGACTAACTTTGTTATTCGTTCTCTTTTATTCTATCCAGTTTTCATGCACCATGTGCTTTTCAACTCTTCGCCATATCTGCTAAAAAACAAGTGCATCTTCCTTTTGGTCAAAAGGAACCTAGGGATGGACCTAGGAGACCTCCACACAAGGTTGTGAATACCATTCCACACCGGCCAGTACGTGCCGTTTTTTCCTAAAATCAGTACCCCTACCCCTCTAATTTTGTTCCGGTTCAAATACCAGGTGGTACTGGTCACACTATTTTTTTTTTTAGGAGATAATTCCATAATTAAGTTGTACCAAAAAAAAATTACAATTTTCTTTATTTCTTACTGCATGACCTTCAAATCATTACTATTTTTTAGTTAGATTTTCATGTTGGTTGAACTTTTTAAGCTTTTAAGCGTACATATGAGTGAGTGTGTGTGTGTGTGTGAATATATATTATTTACAACACTAAATCTGAACGGTATCTGAAATTACACTGGTACTGGAATTTATAAGAAAAATGATACTGTTACCAGAACGGTATTCAGAACCTTGTCTCCGCATTAGATGTTTTGATGACTTTAAAACTAGTTTGACATAAACAGTAATTTACAAATTTTAAGGTGTTTAACAGTTGAGAGTTAATGAACTTTGCTCTGATGATGAATCAGGTAAAGCGCTTGTATGAGACATTTCATGAACCATTCAAGCGTGTGGTTCCCAAGCATCTTTCTGTCCCAGAAACTTCTACACCTAAGAATTTTGAACCGCACCCTGTGAGTGAAGGAAATGAAGGTCAGAAAGAGGACGATGCAAAGAAGCGTACAAAGAAAGAACCTGAAACAACCATTAAATCAGCCCTATCAGCTGCTTTTGCTAAGTATTCAGATAAAATTGGTAAGAAGAACAATATTTCAGTAGAGGAGAAGATTGAAGAGTGCAGTAGCCCTGTGGAAGCAGAAGGAGAGAATAGGAATCGCAGCGAAGAGGCTGGAAGCCGATCCAACTAGTAAGGGCGTGTTTCAGGGGGATGTGTTTTTATTTTTATTTTTAGGTTCTGGTGTTTGAAAAGATGTGTGAAACATGGAACATGTAGCAGAACAGTGTTTACAAATGTAAGCTGAAAAATAGGGGATGATTTTCACCATAGTCAATGTTCACTATCCGTGTTCCGTGCCCATTGCATAACCTTTCTTCCCATTTTTTGATTACTGAAGTGTTTTGGCCTGCTTTGTTGCACCTCGACTAATCACACCGTCGACTAAAATTCCGTATGGGCTTGTCCAAATGAGTTGATAGCACCTAGGAGTTTTTGACCTTGGGGTTGCCCATTTCATAACATTTAAAAGAATATCCAGCACATTACCGTCTTATTATGTGTTCCCATAGCAGCAAATACAAGACCAATTTTGCATTCTGGTTGTGTTTTTAAGGAAATTTTATTTACATTCGGTTTTTATTTTGGTCGAATTAAACCGAAAGAAATTGAACCAAAGTAACCCATCTCCGAATAATCCTAGAATCCATGACCTAGCAAACTTGTAGCACACATTACCCATTATCTCAGCGCTCTCTCTCTCTCTGTGTGTGGACTAAGGCAGCTCCTTTTTTCTTTTCCTTTTATCTTTTTTTGGAAAAGGAGAACATCAATCTATATATACGTATATATAGGTAAAACATAGAGTTCAGAACAGCAGATTGGACCAGATACAGACACAAAAGAACAAAAATACAGCTGATAATAAGCTCAAACAAAGCCATAAAAAAGCAACAGCAGAAAACAGACTATGATAGCTAGAAACATCAAATCTACTGCGGCTTCAACTGCTGCACCACAATTCCTACTAGAAGGGGCTGCTTTGCATCTGCATCAAATGGGAAGGAAATATTGGCTTCATGATGAACTCTTGAGAATGCTGCAAAGTTAGCCAAAGCCTTGCCCTTGAGGGAGATCGTCCAGAACACATCGAGAATGCTGCTGCTAGGAACTCCTGTAATACAGGTGATCAAAACAAGAGACAGAATCAATGCATAAATTCACAAGCAAAAGGCAGCTTCTTATACTCACATTTTCTATTTTGTTTTTGTTTTTTTACTATTAGTAAGATATGATGTATTATCTGTCTTCCTAATAGGAAAAAAATTGGCAGCTTTTGCACAATTTTGTTTCCACAAAACCAGTTATTTGATGTTCATGAACATTAGGTTGAATGACAAATTGGATCGTCTCAAATTTTTCCCTTTTCCTTGGAGAATCGTGAGCAAGTATACTGGTGGAAAAATGACTTTTGCAAGTACGGTGCATAGGGAGTGAGGAAATCGTATTTAACTGACTGATTGGAAGCTCAAAATCCCAGGATTCGATTCACAATTCACGTAAAAACGACTCGAATCTATAGGTGAATCACGGTTAATCACAATTGTTACTTTCGACTAATATGAAACCACTTTGCTATTTTGCATTAATTTTTCTTATTAAAAAGCAAGAATATAAAATCATACACTTTCAACGAAAAACCTTATTAATTTTTCTTTTTTAATCATTTGGTATTTATTTTAATTCAGAGTGTTGCTGACACTTTTTCCCTCGTTCTTCCTGAACATTAAAAAAGTCATTCCAAAGATGTTAAACTTACCTTACTCATGAGTTATCTATTTTATTTTTCTTAAATTTTCATATTTTATTACAATATAAGATGTACTAGACATCTTTAAGATGTTATAGTTTTAATTTGCTAAATGGTAATTATACAAACGACCCGGCTATTCGTACCGATGGAAAGGGTACAAAAAATGTACCGTTAGTTTACGGGACCCACTTTTGGGTATCACACGAATGATCCAAACCGCTCAATAATTTTAAAATAATTTTTCGACTGTCGTTGCAAAAAAAATCAGCTCAATTGGATATATGCATAGGTGGGTGATCCAAACTTCAAGTTTTCATTCAGAATCCAGGATCCTAAATTCTGAATGAGAAATTGGAATATTGGATCACTCACTTACACATATCCAATTGAGCTGAATTTTTGCAGGGACACTCGAAAAGTTATTTTAAAATTATTGAACCGTTCGGATCATTTGTGTGGGACCCAAAAGTGGACCTTGCAAGCCGTCGGATACATTTTATGTACCCTTCCCCTTTGTACCCATAGGTTTATTGTTATACAAGTGCATGTGAATATTGTTGAGGATAATATCCTAAATGGATGCATAATTTCCCAAATCGACCTTTTCAATTCTTATATCCTCTGAATCATAGATCAGTGCAAGGCTCAGATCCGTAGACAAACCCAAATATATAGCCATATAAGCTACTGGCTACAAACTTTTATTGTGTTAAAACAAAGCTTTCATTTTTACAATAAATCTTTAACATCTATACACATACCCAATTTGCTATTGTATTTCTTTTCCTGATATGTACAAGCGCCTTTCCTATTAGACCATGTGATCATCAATGTATCTTTAATATGTAGGTGCATAGAGACATTTTCCAATGTATTTTTGAAATTTGGACTGAATCATTATGATTAATAATTCAATTCGATTCACTATTCTGCAAATGGTCAATCTGATATTCTATTTGATTCACGATTTGACAACCTTGTTCTTAATTTTCGGGGTTCAAATGTCAAATGGGTGCGTTAATTTCTAGGAACCTAAACTTTAGCCTGCTTGTAAAAAAAATAGATGATTAACAGAAGAGGTTAAGCAGATCAAGAGTTCAATTTTTTTTTTTTTTTGATAAGTAATTATATTAAAAAGAGCATAAGGGATGCTGCCCAATTACAAAAAAAAAAAAGAGGCCACTGACAAAAAGGCCCTATACGCCACCACGTGGAAGTAAAAGCTCAAACCAGTCAAAAAATTGGTCAAGAGAAGGATAACAATCTCTCTTGTCCCAACTATACAAACTATTCACCAAAAAACTAATGATTCTGAACAAGGGTTTCTCTACTCCTTCAAAACATCTCTGATTTCTCTCTCGCCAAATTATCCACATCACACAGAGAGGAATCATGTCCCAAACACACTTCCTTCTCATACCCACTCTTCCACCTCTCCAAGCAATAAGAAGTTCCATGACATTTCTTGACATTACCCACTGAATACCAAACCAAGACAACACCGCCGTCCATAACTCCCATGCCAGTGGGCAATGAATGAGAAGGTGATCAATTGTCTCTGCATCCCTCTTACACATACAACACCAATTAACAATGATTACCCGCCTACGGATCAAATTATCGATAGTGAGAATCTTTCCTTGGGCCGCACACCAAACAAAAAAACCCACCTTTAAAGGGGCCTTCGTCTTCCAAATAGCTTTCCATGGAAAGACAGATCTACCACCCCCACATAAAGCTTGATAATAAGACTTCACCTGAAACTCCCTCATCTTGGAGAGCTTCCAACAAATCTCATCCTCCCCTTCTCCGATCCTGTGGAATCCATACACCCTAGAAAACAAATCCATCAAAGTCTCCATCTCTCGATCAAGCACTTCCCTCCGTAAGCGGATATCCCAAACTATATTTCCTTTGACAATTTGTAGATACTCAGAAACGGAAGCTTCCTTGTCACAAGCCAAATGATAGATGCTTGGGAAAGCATCCCGCAAACTCTCATCCCCACACCAAACATGCTCCCAAAAACTTCACCCTTCTTCCATTGCCAACCCTCAACTGAATGAACTGTACAAAAATCTCCCATCCATTCATAATACCCCTCCAAAGCGCCACTCCATGCGGCAATCTCACCGAAAGGGAGGACCAGCCTCCCCACCCACTACCATACTTAGCTACAATCACCCTCCTCCACCATTTTTCCCTTTCACACGCAAATCTCCAAAGCCATTTTCCCAGCAGAGCTTGATTAAATAACTTTAGCCTCCTCACTCCCAACCCTCCCTCTCTAATGGGAGTACATACCGTATTCCAATCAACAAGATGGTATTTAAACTCCTCTCCCACTCCTCCCCATAGAAAATCTCTTTGTATTTTCTCAAGCCTCTTTACAACCGAAACCAGGACAACAAACAGAGACATGAAATACGTAGGTAAACTTGACAAAGTACTTTTGATTAACGTAAGTCTACCTCCTTGAAGAGCTCAATCAACTCGATTAAATCCAGTTAACCACCCTGAAGTACTTTCCATTTGAGAATTAGGCATAAAGAAGAATGATTTAGACTTTCTCCTTTGGCTCACTATTCATCCGTCGAATGGGATTCTTCGTTGGACTGATTGTATAAGTGCGTGGATTCATATTGTTGGACTCTCTTAGTAGTTTTTGATCTGGACTCTCTTAGTAGTTGATCAATCACTTTGGTGCAGTCAATTGACAGTTCTAGGTCACGTTAGTTTCACAGCATGAGGGATATAGAGGGTGGTAGTAGAATCTGGGATCCAAATATTCCTACAGGTTCATGTTCTGGGACTACCAATTCCTCCCGTTTGGTAGCACCAAACAACAGATGGGAGTTTTAGGGGCCAACTAAAGGCACCTACTGGATACTCGTCTTAGCGAATCAACCAGATACTTTCTAGATTCCAAAATTCCTCTAATGTTGCTCTAATTTTCAGAACAGCCAAATACATATGCAGTTTCGTGAAATTTTAATTAAACCACATGCAACTAGAAAAATAAAACACCCGACATTGGGATCCAAGAATCCGGCCTTCGGGGCAGAGATCCTATAATTCGACCTTGAGAATGCGAGCTCCTATAATTTGAGGGGCAAACCCTATAAGTTCATGATAATCTTAAAAGTTACTAGCAAAGCATGAAGTTTATCGAAAATAATAGGAGGCTCATCGTCCCTGACAACACATGCTCCAAAATGCAATTGCCTCAACAATTCCAAACCACACCATGTAGTCCCCACTATGGAGGTCTAGGAGGACTAAATAGCATAGACTTAGCTGAGCATTGTCTGCACTCAGATTAGATCATACAACTTACAACATTAAGGTTAAGAAGTTGATGTTTAACGAGGAACCAGTGACCCCCTGTAAAACATGCAATCAAAAAACTGAAGAGCAACATACGTACCCATGGATAACTCAATTCTGCAGCTTGATCAATCATCTGGAAACCCCAGGAACCGGTTTATCAGTTTGGCAACTGGTCTGGCGTCACCTGGATGGTATGGTATGAGACTCTCCAAACGCATACCATTTATAGTACGCAAGAGAGTTTGAGGGGATGCACAAAACAAATGCTTCCTGTCAGCTAGTTCTTCGGCTAACTCGCTTTGATGATTGTCCATCAAATCCTCATTCACTACCACAATTAAAGGTTTACCCAGCCGTAGCGCTTCGAATATGCTTCCTGAACCTGCATTGTGATAAAATTCAATCTCAAAGATACCCCACCCATTTTTCCTTAAATTGCTTCTTCTCTACTCTCTCTGTGTTTTCCAATTGCTAGATTAGAAACTCATACATAGTAAAAGAAGCCACCTACACTACCTTAAAACACCAGGATCGACAGACAATAGGCATTACTCAGGAGGTGGAAGATAATAAACTTGATTAGGAGTGCATAGATTTACATTTTCTGGTATTAATTTTTTCCAATTCTCTTATAAGCTCAGAAGATAAATATCAAGATAGAACGGATGTTTAATCCATGGTTTTACATCAAATGGATTCACTCACAACTTAAGTGACAGTTTCACTGGTTATAAATTATAAGTCCAAAGAATGTCAAAAATATGCACATTCACATTGTTTTGCATCGGCACTTCTTGTCCATTTTCTTTCCATTTTTCCAAAGGGAAAGGAAAAAGGAATCCGGGTATAAGGCAATAGACAACTCAATGGCAGTAAGCAGAAACAACTGGCTAAACAAGTTTTGATTCAGATAAATTCGAGATTCCTATTGTAAAATGATAAACAGATACAAATCTAAAATATTCAGAAATTTGAAGAATATTGGTACAAAGCAAAAATGGTTTTAAGTTATAAAAGAGTTTTCCACAAGTTTCAGAAGGCCAAGATTCAGAAGGAAATGGGCTTTGGAACAAATGGCATAAGCAAGTTGATGACTAACAAATAGGAGTTGGACCCTTAGTAAGAAGTCAAGAAGGTTCACCTCATTTTTTAAACACAAGCAAAGAGAAGATAAACGCTTCCAAGGTTCTATTCATCTTTTAGCTTCAATCTTCCCCGATCCGCATACTGGAACAACACTCCTTCGTAGGGGTGAAATATTAACCAAAAAAACCTAACCGACCGAAATATTCAGTTCGGTTTATGTTACACATTCGGTTCGGTTCGGTTCGGTTCGGTTTTTTGGGGGGATTAAGAATAATTTTTGGTTCAGTTTTCGGTTTGATGGGAAAGGAACTGGTTTAACCGAACCGATTTATGTAAATCTCCACCGTTGATCTGTATCAAATCTCCACTGTTAAAAATCCTCTAACCCACTTCACATCACTTTACACCGAAGGTAAAGCAGTCAGAAGTCTGCTGTGCTCTCTCTCTCCCCGCACCAGGAAGGCAGGAACACATCTTCTACAAGTTCCACCCCAGGAACGCATCTCACCGAGAGAATCAGAAAACGAAGCAAGAAGATCGATCGACTCCATCTCTCTCTCGCTCGCCCGCCGTTGAAGATCGATCATTGAGGTAGAGTTCTAGATCCTTATGTCTCAGATTTGGGATGTTTTAGCTGTGGGAGATTGTAGGGTTTCTGTTTTCATATTTCTACTTGGTCGGATCCTTACACTATTGAACTTTGTTGCTTGCATGTATTTGAGGTTCAAATGTTCAATCCCCTGGTGCAAACACCAGCTTCTCTTCGGTCTCCATCAGATTTAGATTTGCTAGGGATTTTTCATTTTATTAGCAGCAATTTGCTAGTTGGATATATGTGTATATATGTATGTCTCTGTGTATGAACCGAAAAAACTGGGAAAAAAAAAAGACCGAAACCGAACGAACCAAAACTGAAAAAACCGATGTCCTCGTTGGCCGGTTTCGGTAGCTACATACTGGAAACCGAACTTATTATTCGGTTTCTAAAATCCCCAAAAACCGAACCAGATCGAACCGATTTCAACCCTACTCTTAGGGGTTCTTTTAACCACTATACACATCCTCATATATCTGAATAGCAATATGCCACATTAGTTATATCACAGATACCAGGAAGCACAAAGCGTTTGTCATGAACAAAATTTCATTCTTCGCTGTCAAAATGGCCAAAAATGTCTGTTTCATGGCGAATCAGTAGGTTTCCACCCAAACAAACTGACATATATCAAGCTTCTTTTGTGCTACTAAAATGTTTTTGTTTCCGAGCTAACCAAAATGACACTGAAAGGAAATTTTCTCTTCAGCATTTGTCCATGGTAGTAAGATCCACAATCTGTGAAGTTCCGAGGCAACAATGTACACCATTTCGCACCCTATGCCATTCATTAAGTTCTTCAATTATATTCATTTTGGGATGAATATAAAAAAAAGTTCATGGCACGCATTACTAACTTACAGATCTCAATAAACCTTCAATTAAGAAATTGAACACGCAATTATGCTTACCTGCATGACTAATAACAAGAGATGCAGATCTCAAAGTGTCCGCAATGCTAGACGAAAATGTGAAGTAGTCAACAGCTAGGCACCCATCTTCTCCACTAGACTGCATTCACGAGAATTTGTCATACAGATGAACCAAAGATGATTTGAGAACTTAAGTGAAGAAAATAATCTCGAGGAGAAAGAAAATATTAATATAGTTTCATCTGTCTCTAATATATTCCACACAATCTTCAAAAGTAATTCTCTCCAGGCTACAAAACTGCTGAACGAGAATAACATAAAGAACCTTTAATTAGCTGCAAAAGATCCAGGATCTATCCTGAAAGTCATACCATCTTAATCAAATAAAACTTTCATGAATCTTATTATATGGTCTAACGCTTTCCTTAATAATATAGAATACCAACAAGCAAAAAAAAAAAAGTGAACAAGAGCAAATACATTTCCCACTCCCCGTCACTAATATACAAAATAAATGCACTTTTAACTTTCAAAAAACCTCCCGAACCTTAACCTCAATGTCTCATGGACACCCAAACTTTAATAAACTTCAATTAGACACCTAAACTATTGAGGTGTTATTCAAATAGGCTCCTGCCGTCTAAATCCGTCAAATAACTAACAGAAATTGCTAACCAAGGTTATTTTTCTGTTAAATGCTGGCATGGTCTCTCTCTCTCTCTCAACTGTGTAGTAAGATTTAGAGAGAGAGAGAGAGAGAGAGAGAGAAATCTTAGATTTTAGTGATAATTGGAAATTAGTTTACTGGAGAGAGAAATTAAGGTGTGTAGGGTTTTGAACAATCAAAGCCAAAAAGAATAGAAAAAAAGAAAAGAAAAAGAGAGAACAATGAAAGCCAAAACCCAGATTGCAAAATCCCTGTCAAAACCAATTTGGGTTTTGCACACATGCTTAACCAAAACCTCTTCAAAATTCCATTTGTAACTTCAAGACATTGAACCATCTAAAACCACAAATCTAGTTCACCCACTGTTATCCAATGAGTCTCTGTTTTTACTTGATTGGGTACAAAACCCATTTCTATGGTCCATCCAAAACACCAACCTATTATCCATTACAACCGACACACACTCCATCGAAATCGGCCAAAACTTCATACTAATCGATCCCCAGAGGCTGAACAGAGCATTGTCAACGCCATGAAAACTCTCGCAGCTTCCCGATGTGGTAGTAGCGGTCTTCTTCGATGGAGCGGGAGGGGAAGGAGTTGTCAATCTGGACGGAGAGGAATTTTGGCCGACGGCTCCGGTCACGCCGACAACGGCCTGGGCGGGGAGTTTATTTATTTGAAGGACGCCGACAACATATAAATATATAGATATCCCTCCTCTTCTCCTCCTCGCTCTGTCCATTTTTGTTTCTCGCCTGAAATTCATTCATTAATGCCTTTATTTTGTTGTGGTTAATCAATGTGATCTCATAAACCGAGGAGGGTCTGAACATAAGGGGGGAATTGGATATGCCAGGGGTGGGAAAAGAAGAAGTGGAGATGCTGGTTTCACCAGGGCTACCGTTTCTGAAAGTGAAGGTCTGTGTGTCGGTGTGTGTGTGTGTGTGAGGGAGAGAGAACCCCAAGTTAGCACATGAAGAAAAAAACTAACTCTGGTACCAAAATCTGTTATCAATTTGACAGATCCAGGCGGCAGGAGTGTAATTGACTAACGGAGCAATAGTTTAGGAGGGTAATTGAAATTTATTGAAGTTCAGGAGTCTTTGAGACATTGAGGTCAAAGTTTGGGGTTTTTTTTGAAATTTTCCCTTTAACTTGCATAGTTAGTCATAACACCAATTACTGTACCAACATGACGGGTACAAATTGGGAGCCCTGAAATGGCAAGCGTCAAATGGAAAGTCTCGTGTTTCAGTTTGTATTAGTCCAAGATCAGCCAATAAAAGTAAAATAACAGCCTAAGAGTTACTCAATGAAGAAGACAAACAGATGACACTAGTGTAAGTTTTTGGTGATACACATGCACAACTATTCACGTTTCCATTTATTTCAGTCTGCAGAAGAGGCCTTCATAGCATTAGCTGCAGGCCAGTTGGGGATGCTGAAATGCAAGGGGTGGGATTTTGCCATTGTGATCCGTGACCTTTTAAGCAACTCCCTTCATTATTTTATTAAACAAATACAGAAATAAAAAGCTCTCAAACCAATCTGTTCTCTTTTTTCATGCAAATCTAAGCAAAAGTCCTAAAATAGTAAAAGACAAATAAACTAGTTCCAAGCACATCAATCCAGAAGAACATAAAGTCCTTACTACATATCCATTTTGACATGTGTTCTAAGCAACCTTTATCCTGGGGAGAAAACTCGAAGTCATTCTAATCTTGAACTTAGCTTGGAACATAAGTAGGAAAAGAGCGACATGTCAAGAAAGACTTCAGAGAGTCACAAGAACCACAACTCACAGAAAATAACAGAAGGGAAATAAAGATGGACAACGAGTATCCACACAATTCCATGCACAAAAGTAAAAACACTAAAGATGTTAAATCCAACGCAAGGTCAATTACACCAATCAAAAGCTGTGTAATGTGGACTCGGGTACAAGTGTTGGGTGCAGTGTGTCTAGATTCATCTTGTACCCATTTATATATGGCAATAGCTCTATGATTAACGCTACTAAATATGCTTCCTAGGTGGATGTCAAAGTTAATACTGGAGTAATGTGGACCCGGGTACAAGGGTTGGGTGCAGTGTGCCTAGGAATCTAGATTCATCTTATACCCATTTATATAAGGCAATAGTATGATATAGTGCAGACTACGAATCTAGGATGGTATAGGCATAGCTCTACGATTAACGCTACTAAATATGCTTCCTAGGTGGATGTCAAAGTTAATACTGGATACATCTCATACCTTTACCAAGTGTTGTCGAACAAGTGTACTTTATAGTTTATACATTAGATGTTCTCATGGAAGAAAGATTAAAAGTAAAAATTGAAATCGAAATAACAAATTACCTTGGTTGGGGTATATGATCCACGACCCATTTGTATGAGAAGATGGGTATAACCTCTGCCGAACAATTCCCGTTTAACTTCTGAGTTGTCTACCGCTCTAACAAGAGTATCAAAACTAGTGGTTCCTACAGTCACAAAAACAATTCTCTTCTCGGATTCCATTTTATCATGGGTATCACCCATTTAATCTGGTGTATCGTTTCCACTTAGTCACGCTATCCAAGCTCGGCAACTGCCACGAGCAAAGTTGAATATTTACCACGATGAACATGATTGCAATATACGTATTCTAAGCAAACCAATGGCAGGTCCTATGTTGATTGTAATTAACAGTAGTCAGAAATCAATGAGAGAGAGAGGGAGCCTTAGGAGTGATGGAAAACCTGAAGACGTCGCCGGAGAGGAAGAGGGCATGAGATCGCCGCCCGTCTATGCTGGGAAAGAGATCGCGATGTGTGCGCGGAAATGATTTGGATACACCACCACCAACTGTACCCATATGCACCCCACCTCATGGGGGCGTCTTACTCCAGTAATATTTTTTGACGATCCAGATTTAAAGTGATCTATTACAGGTACCGGTAAACTGCGTTAGGACACATAGTATTAATAACTTTGTGGGCTTGCTAAATCAGTAGTTAATTCATATATGCGGGGTGTAGTTATGTGTAGTCTTTAATTAACAATATATTTCTGATTAATATGCTTACCTCGAATTTGAAGATAAATTCTCACACATATGGCTCGTCACTAAAGTCACGTTGCGGTTTTGTGTGCCAGGTCAAGGGAAATATTGGCCTTGACTCGTAAACCGTTGACAGACGAGTATGCTTGTAATTTATTTTCAATCTCGACCTAAACATATTAATCAGAAGTATATTGTTTAATTAAAGACTACACATAACTACACCCCGCATATATGAATTAACTACTGATTTAGCAAGCTATTACTGGCTCTGATGCCAAAGATATAAAGGATCGTAATAAAATAAAAAACTTATAAAGTAACGGTAATAGATCACTTTAAATCTGGACCGTCGAAAAAAGCGTTTGGACGGCCCGATGAGGTGGGGTGCATATGGGGTACCCATATGTGGTGTATCCATAGCACTATTCGTTTGATAGTTTGGAAAAAAAAAAAAGGAAAAGGAAGGAAAAAATAAGGAAATAATGAGAAAAAAATTTAGTTAAAATAATATAGTTTAGTTATTTTTCCTCTCTTCTCTCTCAAACCAATCAAAAGAAGAGGAAATTTTTTTATTTTCCTTTCTTTTCTTTTCCTTTTCAAGGTACCAAATTAGGGAAAGATATGGAAAATGAGGAAAAATAATTCAGAATTAGTCACAGGGAAATTTTCAAAAAAAAAAAACCCTGCAAACGCTTGAACTAATTAGCAATTATTAAATTGGGTACTTGATGTCAATTTTCGTCCATGTGGTGACGGAAAGTCAATATGTGGCTTGCTTGGAAGCTAAGATGGCTAAGTAGAAGCTAAGTGGACATTTGTTGGGGAAAAAATAAAGGCCAGATAAAAATAATAATAATAAAAATAAAAAATAAAAAAAACCTAGACATGCTCTCTCTCCTCCTCCCGGCCTCCACGTCACAAAATAAGGTAAAGTTGAGGAGAAATTAGAAGAGAGTTGAACTAAGATTCAAAACTTTCCTTTTTACTTTTAAGCAATGTCTTGAATCTCGTTTTGTACCAGTCGGTACGTACCGGATTGTTTATAACGGTATGATGCACCTCGAATTCCATCCCAGTCTCAATACCGGGCCTTAATGGACGAAACCGGTTAATCCGGACAATACCGTCCGAGATGGCAGAAAGATGGATTTTGCCTGTAATTTTCCAGTGAGTACTTGAACGACGAAGAAGGAGAGGAGTACATGTTCAAAGTAGTCATAATAACAGACTCGCTCGTCACAAAATTCAATCTATTATCACGCTACGCTCAGAACGAGTTCAACTTGCATTCGAAGGCCACAATCAGAGTAGAGTTCTAAACAGAGCATGGAAATTTAGGAATGGCAATGGGGCGGGACATGGCCGGTTTTGGGCATACCCGACCCTGACCCGAAAATTATTACATGGACCCGCCCCGAAATATATTTATATGTAAAATTATATTTTTACCTTAATCTAATAATCATTTTACTAAAGATATTATATTTTTATCCTAATTTTATTATCATTCTACTAAAATAACTTTCATTCTTACCTTAATATTTTAACCATCACTAAAATATCACTTTATTTATAAGTATTTACTTTAATTTTGTTTTTAGATTAACAATGTTTTAAAATTACTTATGAAGCAGGGCGGGGCGGGAACGAGGGTACCCAAAAATACCCGACCTAACCCGGTCGGGTTTTTCTAATTTCTCCTCGTACCCGCCCCGGTACCCGAAAATTTGAGAAAAAACCTTCCTGATCGGGGCGAGTTAGGGGCGGGGCGGGGCATTTTGCCATCCCTATGGAAATTGACGACAAAGAAGTTAAGACATATTTGGTACTCACCAGTCAGGAGCTGTTCCGCACAAAGCCACCACCTAGATTTGGGACAGCACCGTTGCTGGAGCTGCTACCAGATTTGTTTGATCGAAGAAAGAGGAGTTCAAGTCATAATTTAGGGCTCAAACAAACTTAGTTTTACAAATTCCTCCCCCAAGCCGTCTCTCTCTCTCTCTCTCTCTTCTCTTTTCTTTTCTTTCTTTTGCTCTCTCTTTTTCTGCAGGTTTCATGGAGGTAGATCGGGCGGCATCAATGGCGGTTTGCTAGTGGGGTTTCCTCTCACTATCCCTTCCTCTCTCCTCCATCTCCCTCCCAGATGGGGCGACAAATGTTGGGATGTTTTAGGGTTTTCTTTGGGCTGTAATTTTTTCCATTATGGGCTTGTGGGCCATCGGGTGTGGGCTTTGCCCAATAGGTGTGGCTGCTTACGACCTTAGATTGCGTTGTAGTTGGTGTCGCCCCAAGCATAGGGCTAGGTCGGCGGTAGCATAATAACCGGTAAGACCGGGTCGAATCCACAGAGACCGAATGTGCCTTGCATGAAGATTGTTTCGCGAATGAGGGTTTTAGCCTTAAAGCGGCAAACCGAAATTTTGTGATTTGTTTGGTGGAATTCTCTCGACTTCGAGAACGACTCGAAAAAATTTAAAAACGACTAATTAAACTAAGGCAAAGTCTAGGAGTATTTAACGACCATGACTCGGGTTAATCCGTCCCCTCTTGATAACCAGCTCGGGACATCGTCAAATGCCCCCCCGAACGGAGGATTTAGATTTTAAAACATTTTACTAGAAAATGCGTTTAACAAAGATTAGGGGTTTTCGGGTCATTTTGCAAACGTTTGAATTGACATCATTCAAAGCATCCCACGTGCCAAGTGGTGAAACCCTTGGCTATGTGGGATCAAAGGGGGTTAACAAACCCAAATTTTGGTACATAAAAATGAAACCCCAAATCTTTGATAAACAAGCAATGTATGCCATTTGAACGAGATGAACGGATTAAACCCAAATCATGGAGTGTTAATCACCCAATGACTAAGCCTATTAAAACTACTCACACATTATACTAGAAACTAAGCCGAGGAATTTGAAGAAAACTAAAAACATGATTAATAAACCTAAAGACTGATTTTTAGTTAAGATTCTAAGTCTACCTACAACTTTAATACTTGAGAAAATCACAAACAACACTTAGAAGCTAGGGTTTTCAAAGGAAAAGCTAGAAAAACAAGAACAAGATTTAACCGATGAAAACGAAAAAAAATTTAGATTAATATGAAGATCCGGAGATTAGAAACACTATTAATAAACGAGAAATTGAAAGACAAGTTAAACTTACTAGGGTTCTTGAAGGAAATGAAGCTCCTAAGCTAAGCAACAATGGAGGAGAGGGGAAAGAGAAAAATAGACTAAAAGCAAATAAAATGAAAAGTGGGAGAGAAAAGAGAGAGGAGAGAGTTATATTCCTCCTTATTCTTTCTCTAACAAAATATCCTAAAAGCTCTCACATGAGAGAAAAACTTGCCATAAATAGAAAGCCCAAAAAGTGGGTTAAAAATGCTCCCCGGACATAAGTGGATCGATCCAACCTTAGGGTGGATTGATCCAGAAGGCTCTGATGGACTTTTGATGGTAAGTGGATCGATCCACATTAACTCTGGATCGATCCATAAGTGTCTGTTTAGGCAAATTTTGACCCAACTTCGCGGGCACGCCCCGGCTTCGTCCGAACTCGGAATGAGGTGATTCTTGAACTATTGGAAAGCTCTATGAGTCTACTTTCAAACCCAATTGACCTCATCTTCATAACCTTTGTATCTTGAGAGAAATGAGCCTTTTCCTATCAGTGTGTTAGATTTCTTTGAGGCTCATAGCTTCAGATTTCTTGTTCCTTTGTTCCGGGCCTTCCTTGAACCTTCCAAAGCTTCTTGAATCGACTTCTAAGCTCCGTTAATTGTCCTCCACGGCGTTGAGGGACTTTGGGTTCTTCCGGATACAACCGGGGATTATTTGGAGCTTTAGGATACGTCTTTTGGCTCCTATTTCCTGAAACTCATCAAAACACACCTCGCGCAAAATCAATTGTATAAAGCCAAAATATGCAAGTGTGTGTGATAAAAATGAGCTAGATAAGTCCAGATATCTATAATATTAGGGGCTTATCAGTGGCCGTGTGGACTTTGGCTCATTGGGTGTCTTTGGTTGGCTCCTTGCTAATCAAGGATTGGGTTTTGGATTAGGCATAGAATTCTTTGAATTTGTTGCGTTCTCCTTGTTCCTATTAGTCATTGTAACCTCTTCGATGATTAATGAAATTTTTTTGCCATGCAAAAAAAAAAAATTCTATTACCTAATGAGGCTGAATTTCCACTAAAATTACTTTCGGTATTTTTGGAATTTTCAATATTCTTGCGCTCACATATTAACTGGCGAAAATACCGAAAATGTCATAAGACAAATTCACCTTGAAGCTGCGTATGTGTGAACACCCCCGTGGCGTGAACGTCCACGAAAATTGATTGCGGTTTGGAAAATGGTTTGATTGATTGATAGGAGTCGCCACCCGGATTTGAGGACCATACCTGAGAAACCTTTTTAAAGAATGACTCTTTTGCCCTTGATATGGAAAATATTTTACTGGTCTTGCAAAATGAGATTTCTCGGGTCTGGGAGCTAGGTTACGCGGGGGGAAGGAAATTAAAGCACCCCTCGCGCCCGGTATAACCACCGGTCTCTACTAAATACTTAAGGGATTTTGAAAATGTTGTTTAAATGGACTTCAATCTCAAATTCATGTGAAAGCACGGCAAACGCATCAAGAAGATCAATGAGATATGAGTGAATACTTGTGCAAAATGTTATGAGTGGATGATTCATGTACAAAAGATGTTAAAATTTCACTAAATAGCCCACAAACTGCCTTTAGATGTCCCAGAAATTGATCACAAATGCTCAAACCATCACACCTGGATTGCAATCTGGGCGCTGGGATTAGGTAGATCCAGGCGCCTGGATTGAATACAGGCGCCTGGAAAGGGCCAATCCAGGCGCCTGGATAGCCTCCCAGACAGAAACTCTAAAATCTCATTTTTCACAGTAGAGATCAAATGCAATGTTTTGATTAGCTCACATGCATTCTAGAAGATATGTAGCAATACAGTAGCAGGCATGAAACTTCAAATTTAACTCAAATACAATGAAATGATACTAAAGTGCAACTATAATGCAATAACAATGCTCATTTTAAACACCTACAATGGGGGATGCTTAAGTAACATGGAAAATCTCATCTTGACACCTTAAAAATTGAATGATCAGGACCCAAAAATGACACATAAGCTCATATGAACACTTCTTTC
Organism: Vaccinium vitis-idaea; assembly: GCA_963854785.1. NCBI lineage: Eukaryota > Viridiplantae > Streptophyta > Magnoliopsida > Ericales > Ericaceae > Vaccinium > Vaccinium vitis-idaea. The sequence goes on along the minus strand of OY978225.1, from coordinate 17,518,093 downwards.
TTATGTAATCCCTTTTCAAAACATGATTGCAACCTCAAAAACACTTCAAATGATCATCATAGTAAAGATCAGAACATGAAATATGAACAACTATAGATCAATGCATGTAAACGTAGTACCAAAAACTGTTTAAAGTGCAAAAGAAGCAAAAAGCATGACCAGAGGAATGGAATCCAGGCGCCTGGAGTCAATGCAAGCGCCTGGAAAGTAATGATCCAGGCGCCTGGATTGAGTATTGAAACACAGAACTGATTTCTTTCTTGATGATCTTTCAAACCTCTCTCAAACCCTCTACTGGTATAGAAGACCAGTGAGGACTTGATTGAGTTCCCCTCAGGGCCTACTTGAACATATTGGTAGGGAAAACTACCTTTTGGTGTGATCAAAAGACTTAAAATGGTTTTTTGAGTGGGTTTTATAGGAATGTAGCTTCTGGTTTTTTATTTTACAGAGCTGTAAAGGGTAGTTTATGGATACTTTGATGGAGTTTGGTTGATGGGGATGAGTGGATGATGCATTAATGGAGTAAGAGGTGGTTTTTGGGGTTGAAATGGGTTAGAATTGAGAGGTGATGGATGAAACTGAAACTTCTGAAGTTATTTTGGCAGAGTAACAGCAAGAGAGTGATCAGATTTTCCAGCCCTCAAAATGGAGGAGAAGAGTGGTTTAAATAGGCAAGAAGAAGGTACATAAAGGGCCACTTGAACCCTAAGGGAGGTTAAGGGATCAACTAGAGGTCAAGCCATAGGGGTAATCATCCCCCCCCCTCTAACTGAACTCTGCAAGAAAATCCTCCAAGATATCGTTCCCGCCCACTATCAACTTAAACTACACTCAACCTGGACTGATATCCAGGCACCTGGATTGTGCCATTCTAGGCGCCTGGATTCAATCTAGGCGCCTGGATTCATGGAATCCAGGCGCTTGGACTCCCTCCAGGCGCCTGGATCTAGCCAATCCAGGTGCTTGAAAGAGCAATCCAAGTGCATGTATTCTAAGGTTTTGAGCTATTCCAGGGGTTTCAAGGGGTATTTTGGTAGTTTTCTGGAAGGCTATTGGCGGGGCCCTCAAGTCTTTGATCAAACTTTGTGTGCTCTCATTAGGCATTTTCATCATCGGGGAAGTTTTGGAACTTCCAATAGTCCAGATTGGGGTGTCTACAGTATGAAATCCGCTAGTGTTTGTTTTAATAATTACCGCATAGAACAATTTTTGATTTGGAAGTTCACCACTTTTGACCACATCCCTTGTTCTCGTCTACCAATACTGAGTTTCAAGCTACTAGAAACCAAAGTCATAATCCGTGAAACAAATTGCTCCGCGCCATCCCCTCCTTTTTACCCTTTTACCACTCCTCCCCTCCTTTAATTACTTTATTTATATTATTTATATTAATTCATTTCTTTATATTAATTCATTTAATTATTTAATTCATTTCTTTATATTAATTCATTTCTTTTATTTAATTCATTTCTTTTATTTAATTATTTATTTATCTCTTTTATTAATATCTTTTTTCTCTTTTATCTTTTTAATATGCTCTAATATCTTGTTTCTCTTTTTTAATTATTTAATTATTTTATATCTTGTTTCTCTAATATCTTTTAATTCTCTTTCTTTATATATTTTTTAATTCATTTATTTAATTATTTAATTATATTTTTTCTTTTTCTCTTTTATTTATTTAATATTGTTTATTTACCTCTTTTTCTTAATTATTTAATCTTATTTATTTAATTCGTATATTCAGATTATTTCTTATCTTTTTATCTTCAATTACAACCACTCATTCAGATTTTCTTTTTACCTTCTTATCTTCATTTATAACCACTTATTTATCATTATTCACAACGACTCATTCAAATTATCTTCTTATCTTCATTTACAACCACTCATTCAGATTTTTTTCTTACTTTATTATCTATTTATACTACTTCATTCTTATACTACTTCACACCTTCTTTTCCTAATTCTCCCACTACTTCACAAAATTCACAGAACATCTCCCACTATTTTTCTTTCTTTTTTCGTAATTCATCGAACAATATTATGGATGGCTGCTACTTGTAGACACCCCAATTTTGATGACTTGTGCATCCCCGATGATGAAAAGAAAAATGCACGAAATGTACCTTGGAACAGATACTTGAGTCGGATGGATCAAAACAACCAAAAAACCCCAAACCCACCTGAACCGTACGGCCCAAAACCCAGAACCGTACGGCTTGAAATTCCAGTTGCACCGTGCGGTGTCACTATGTGCATTGTACGGCATATCCTTGACGTCGTACGACACCGTGTCCCATCAACAGGATTCCCGGGAAGCTCCAGCAGCTCATAACGTATGATGATACTCAGAGCAAATGATGATATTCGATAATGATGTGAATTCCGTTTTCGATCTCACTAACCCTCGTCTATAAATTCCGACGTCCGTCGAGCAAAAAAAAGAGAAGTTCAGCAGGAGAGTTAAAAAAAAAAACAGAGAGAGAGAGCTGAGAAAAACTAGCAAAAGCCAACCAAAATTTCTCGAAACCATTATTCTTAGTCCGAAACCTCTTTATTCTATTCACACTCACCCGCAAGCTGCAAAACGTTACTTAAAAAACCTACTCCACAAACCCAGAAAGCTACAAAGTCTTGTTTCGACTCATTCGGCTCATTCCAAGGTATAAAACCCGTGTTCAATTGAAGCAATAATCCGCTGAGGGGGGACTCCCACAAGGCTTAAGGAAAGCTTTGTAGCTTTTCCTTGGGTCTAACGGGAGACGTCACAGTAAAGTTTGAGTCTCTCGGGCAAGCATTCCGTGACAACGTCCATTGTTACGGAATGCCATCCCAAAGATGAGGTACATTCACTCACTAAAAACCATTTTCCAAAACTGTTTTTATCAGCAAATGGTTTGGTCCCTATGTCGAAAACAAAGGGGGTTTCAATCGGATAAAAATGAGATTTTTTTTTTGAAAATGCATTGCACAGGGGTACCGTACGGCACCTCATGTGCACCGTGCGGCATGACTTTGGACACCGCACGGTGTCACTGGAAAAACATTCTTGAGTACTCTGTTTTCTGAAATCCGACTCTCTATTTTCGGCTAAAACCAGTGGCTAAAATGCAGTTTACCCCCCCCCCCCCCCCCTCCCCCCCCCACTTTCTGTTTTCGCGTTTATTTCCCCTTCCTAGTTAATTTCCTCGCATTCATGTACTTGATTTTGTGTTATGCAACTTATTGTCATTATTGATTTCTTTTAAAGTTTATTATTTCATGATATACCGTTTATGTGTTATAAAGTTTCCAATAAAGCATTTTCAAAGAATAATCCCACAAATGTTTAGTAAAGACCGGAAAATTCTGGGCACGTGGGGTGCATTTTTCGAACAAAACCTTCCCCACGGGTAACTGGCTCCCGAACCCAAATCTCTATTTTTCGCAGATCAAACCCTTTTTCAGCGGTACCAGAGTCATTATTTTTCTAAACGGCTTCTCGGGTACCTAACATTCTCTAAGAATTAAACCCCGGGTGGCGACTCTAAATTTTTCCTTTTTCCTTTTTCCCGGATCACCCTTTTTTTTACAACCAAAACTCCGTGGATAACTACTTTTCGTAAACGAAAAACGAGCGTCCACAAAATGGTGACTCCGCTGGGGATCGATATTTTTTAAATTAATCTTTATTTTGACATTTTACACTTGTAAAATGACCTTTCGAAAGCTTGACACCAAGTATGTGCTTCACGCCATACTAGAAAGGATTGATGTCAGGGTGAAGCCCGATCAGTCTGGACTGGAGCTTTCCCGGTTGTTTGCATGAGTAAAATTTCAAGATTTTGATTAACTTAAAAAGCGAGCCAAACTTGAAAAATATTTGTGGGATTTTTGAAAAGATTTTATTGTTAAACTTTTGCATTGCACGTGCATGGTTACTAGCCTCGCCGCTGCGTCCTGGTTACCCTACCCGGCTTGCTGGTGTTAGGACATCCCAGGATTCTCGGCAACCTTGGACGATGATGAGTCAGCCTGCCGTTATTACCCTTGCCACGTCAGTGTTCTGTGCAAAGGGGAGGCAAATATTGGCTCTAGTCTGGGGAACCCCCTCAAACCAAAACCGGCATTTGCATATAGATAATCCTAGAACTTTCCAACCTACGACAGGAGCCCACAGAGTAGGATTTCGTGATATATCTTGCTATGTATTTACTGTTTTCCCATACCCTGCCGACATGTTGCCTGTTTATCGCTTTCCGCACATACCATGCTGCTTGTCTACTACTTCTGTATATATTCCTGTCATTTTGCATGCATACACAAGTTAGATTGACCCTAGGTTTCACTTCACTCACCTTGAGGATCGCCCCGGTAATCTCTGATTAGGCTGAATACAAAAAATTCCCCCAAAATTTTGCGAATGGGCTCCGTTTTTCTCCAAATAAAACCAGTACTCTTCCTGTCAGAGCACAATGGCCAACCAACCAAGCAACAAGGGACTCAAGTCTACCTTCTCCACTCACTACAACGCTCCTGTCTGGATCATTGAAGAAGACGATTCCCCCAAGCCTGAAGAGAAGACGCCCGAAGGCGAGAAGCTCTACAAATGGGTTGACCAAGTCACCGAGCCCAATCGGTGGAACAACACTGAAAGCCATCCAAGGTGGAAGTTCCATGTCACGCCGGACAGCAGCCTGAATGTGATCCCGAACAAGATCACTGTCATGTATGAAGAAAATGATGAAGACTTCTGTCCCATGCCACCAATCAAGTACTTTGATGAATGCGGCAACCCAATGTACTACTTTGCCGACCCAGTCACTGGCCATATGTACTGGGATGAATGCAACTGTGATGGATGCTACGAGGATTATCTCCTTGACAATGAGGGCATATCCCCCCACCAGCTCCAAGAACAGCATGCTAAGGAAGAGGAAGCCAAGGCCCGCAAGGGAAAGCAGAAGCTCGGTGAGGCCAGTCCGCCATCCACCTCGGTCAACCCAACTCATCCCATCCCGTAAGATCGCAACCTGAACAAGCTGAAGCACGCGCCATAACCAGATTTGATCAAGCCGTCAAAGGGCTCTTTTGAAATAAAGCCAGCTTCAGTAGTCCAGTTGTTTATCCAGTCTGTCGCAGTTTGCTTATCGAGTCTGTTGTTGTTCTCTGTATGGGTTATTTACCAAGTCTGTAATGACCTATACTTTGCTTATCGAGCCTGTTTTCCGCCTGTCGGAACTCCTTTTGCATCACCTCCTGCTTGGGTGATCAATGAAAAAGACATCTTTTTATCAAAAATTTGGGAGCCAATTTGTAGTCTCGAACTACATTATGGCCTGATTCCTCTTCATGGGGATACGTAGGCAACCTCGGTCCGGCCGTTGTTTTCAGCAAAATCAGAGAAAATTGGGGCAATCTTGCATCATGCATAACACATCATTCATATAGATAGGTTGCATGTACATCATAATTTATTTTGTTCATACCATCAGTACATAACCTTGGCAAAAACAAGAACACTCCTGTACCTGGTTGGGCTCGAACTCCCCAACAGCGAATAATTCGGACTGAGTCAAGAGAAGAACAGTCAGCTAGCCTTCCAATCATGACCAAGAACACAGAGCAGACAGTGAAGACCGAGGTTCAGATTCTTAAAGAAGCCTTGGAAGATCAGCGAGCCGCTAACAGCAAGCAAATGGCCCAGATGATGATCTTGATTCAGGATATTACTTTCAGATTGCCGTCTGGGGAATCATCAACTAATCACCCAGAGATGGATGCCATGATGGCCAGACTTGAGGAATCAGTCCAGAAGCAAGAGAAGATCGCTGCTATAGGCATTGATATGGAGAAACTGTGCCTATTCCCTGATGCCAAACTGCCTGACAAGTTCAAGCCAATTGACTGGGACAAATTTGATGGAAGCGGTGACCCAAAAGCACACTTACAAACATACGTGGGTACCTTGTCCATGTATGATGTGGAGAAAAATGCCATGGCACAGATGTTCCAGCAAACCCTGACTGGATCAGCACTCCGTTGGTTTCTGAACCTGGACAATTCAAAGAAGAAGACATGGGAAGACATTGGGGCAGCCTTTGTGGCTCAGTACAACTACAACATCCAGCTGGAAATGACCGTTCGGGAGTTAGAATCCACAAAAATGGGGAAGAACGAATCTTTCACCGACTTTGTCAAATGCTGGAGAGGAAAAGCATCACAGATGATGGACAGGCCCTCGGAGAAAGAATAGATGAGGATTATCACTCGGAATTTGGAACCGGACTTTAGCTCTGGTGGTCTTTCAGACCTCCGCCGACTTCAAAACCTTTTATGAAGCTGGCCTTGCAGTTGAAGACGCAATCCGCACTGGCATATTTGACAAAGGGGAATCTATTTCTCGGCCTAAGCGAGTCTACTCCGGTAACAACAATACCCTTTTCGGGCCAAACACCTACAGCCCAGCCCCAGCCAGTTCCTCCAACCCCAAGCCAGTCAAAACTGAACCAATCAACCAGATAGCCACCCAGTCACCACCTATCCAAAGCACCTCCCAGCCAAGAAGAGAATTTTACCAATTCCCTTTCCCTCTTACCACTGTCTACAAAAAGCTCCGCGAGAAAAATGCCATCAAGCCTCTTGATCCACCTAAAGAACTTCCAGCGAACCACAACCCAAATGTTTACTGTGCCTACCACCAAATGCCCGGCCATCATACCAACAATTGTATCCATCTCAAACACGTAGTCCAAGACTTGGTTGATGATGGAACCATTCCAATTCCCAAACAAAAACCCAATACCATTTCCAATCCCTTGCCTAACCACAAGCAAAATATCCAAATCAGCCAAATATCCTTCAGCTCCACTTCAAAAGGCCAAAGCCCTACCTAGTTCAATCCAAGCCTGCACATCGTGCCAGCCTCTGAACCTAAACCTTTTGCACCAGTACCGGAAGACCTGGAGATCTATGCCATTGGAGGTTTTGAACAAAAGCCTAAACTCAAATGGAGCGACCTCGCTGAAGAAGGAGAATGGGCCATGAATGATCAAGAATGGGAAGATTCCCAACAAGCATTGTTCGGTTCTTTGCTAATCTCTTGGGACCCTAGCCAATACATCGTCCCAGAAATTCATGACAAGCCAGTTATTTACATGCCGGAAGGTCTCAATATCAACCAAATTGAAGAAGCGGCAGTCAATGCTGACCCTTTGGACGCAGTTTCACTCCCAGCTTTATTTCAGCACAACTTATCAGGCAACTTTTCACTACCTCAACTTTTCGAAGAAGGAAATAGGCAAGCCATCGAAACGGTCTTCAGTGATCATGATTGGTTCCCTCAGGCATACATTATTGGAGAGTCTCTCCCACGGCCATCTGCGCCATTCCCACACATGTCCAACATATCGGTTCTGGTCGCAGATCCCCAGACAACCACATGGAATGGAGATGAGGTTATCGACATCCGAGTCGGCAGCGACGAAGTGTGGACAGTCAATAAATCCATGCTCGACCAGTCTTTCTGGCAAGAGTTAGAGGTAGCAAATCTGAAGACAAGATTGGAAGCAATTGACATCAGCAGTCAGGAAATTCCGGGCAGTTTGATAGACTTGTGGTCAGAAGATCAACACGAAAAACAGAAGAGGGAAGCCATCAAAGCCGGCAAGCGCAAAATCGGCGAAGGGTTCGAAGACTTTTGGGGTGAAAACCAGCAACTCTGGGAAGATATGGTCAATCAAGTAACAAGGAGCGGCCGAATCTTCCAGCCGGCCAACCTTCAAAGGAACATCTCACACCAAGCTCAGCCAGAAGAATTCATCTGGGACCATCCCATTCAGGAAAATTCATCTCCGATCAAGCCAGAAGTCACTACTCAACCACCTCAAAAGAACCGAGCAACAGCTGAAGACTTGGTTCAGAAGCAGCTTGAGAGAACTCCGGCATCAGTCTCAATCTGGGGTTTACTCTCTTCCTCCCGGGAACATCGTCAAAAGATGATCAAAACTCTGTCAAACATGGAAGTACCACCTGATACTCCCCCGGAAACCATGGTGGCACTGCTCACTCCAGCTCGCGCAAAGCACGTCGTTGTCTTTACTGAAAAAGATTTACCCCCGGAGGGAGCTGGTCACAACAAACCCTTGCACATCACTCTCAAGTGCATGGGAAAATGGGTCCCCGTTGTTCTGCTTGACAACGGATCCGCTCTGAACGTGTGTCCGCTGCGGACAGCTTATTGCTTGGGTTTCAAGAACAAAGAGTTTCAGCCTTCTAACCTCGAAGTGCGCGCGTACGATAACATTCGCAGGGATGTGGTAGGAATAATCCAGATGGAAGTGGTGATCGAAGACTTCAAAACGGATATTGAGTTCCATGTGTTTGACATTCCGTCATCTTTTAACCTGCTGCTGGGCAGACCTTGACTCCATCGATCAGAGGTCATGGCAGTCCCTTCTTCTCTACACCAGAAAGTCCAACTCGGCCTAGCTACAGGAACTTTAACCATTCATGGAGATTCAGGAATTCGTCCCCATGTCCCCGACAATGCACCACTACTTGAAATCGCGCACGGAGAAGAAGATATCACTCTCGGTGGCTTCTCTTTCGATACTTCAGGATCAGTCCTTACTGTTAAAATGGATGAAAACTTCTCAGTCAGCTCAACCGCTTTGGAGATAATGAGGAAAATGGAATACCTGCCCGGCCTGGGGTTAGGTCTGAACAATCAAGGGATGGCTGAATTCCCCGAATTCTCAACAAATAACCACCGCTATGGTCTTGGTTATGAGTCAGCTGACGACAAACCAAGAAAGGGGAAGAAGGTGCAGGCTGGTGCCAAGAAGAAGCCCATTCAGTTTGTGAAGGCTCCAGAAGCTATCTATCAAGGGGAACCAGAACCGTTCTGGGACATGGAAACAAAGACTAGGCTGTCGGGCTTCGAAATCTTTGCAAACGACACTTGGGACAGTGACGACGAGGCCGAGAAGAGAGAAGAATTGCTTAGAGCACTTCAAGTTGACTGGATCAAAACTCTTGACTCAGGGAATCTCCAATCGTTGTTTGGGGAAGAGAGCCTGATAGGTATGGAAGAGGAAGGCGAGCCCGCTGCGATGCTGTTTGATTTGAAGCCTGATTTGGAGCTTGCCGAGGAGGTAGAGTTGATGATGCTGAGCCAGGATGCCCTTGGAGATGTCACGGCACTAATTGTGGATGCCAATGGAATTTATAAAAAATGCACTTTTGTACCTAGAATCACTTACATTAGCACTTAATTTGAGTCAGAATCTGAGTCTAGCACTGAGTTTGAGTCTTACCTTGAACATGTATCTATCATTCCCCCGCGTCATCACTTTTCTTTTGAATTCAAGTCCACTCTCATGTATCACACCCCTGGGGCCCCCGCATTTGCTATTAATGAAATAGACTTTGCTTATCTTGTTGTATCCGAAATAAATTGTGTTGACCCCGACGATGAAGGGATTGAGTTCAAGGAAGAAATTCCGGAAGAACTTCGATCTCTAATCAGAAGGGAAGACGAAAGGCATGCTCAGCCTATAAAAGAAGAAATTATTTCTATAAATTTGAAAAATGAAAGCAATCCGCGCATGGTTCAAATTGGTTCCGGACTATCTCTAGAAGAATTCAAAGCCCACTCGGATCTCCTGAAAGAATTCGAGGACGTTTTTGCATGGTCACACGCAGATATGCCCGGCATCGACCCCGAGATTGTGGAGCATCGAATCCCGCTTTATCCAGATGCGAAGCCTGTCAAGCAGAAGTTGAGGAAAATGAGACCTGACTGGGTATTGGAAATCAAGAAGGAAATTCAGAGGCAGATAGACGATGGGTTCCTGATGGTGACAGAATACCCTCAGTGGGTTGCAAACATCGTTCCTGTCCCTAAGAAGAACGGAAAAATTCGAGTCTGTGTAGACTTCAGGGATCTAAACAAGGCCAGCCCAAAAGACGATTTCCCGTTGCCGCACATAGATGTACTCGTGGACAATAATGCTGGACATGCACTTCTTTCTTTCATGGACGGTTTCTCAGGATACAACCAGATTCTCATGGCTCCCGAAGACCGCGAGAAAACTACTTTCACTACAGAGTGGGGCACTTACTGTTATAGGGTCATGCCCTTTGGACTGAAGAACGCCGGGTCAACCTATCAGAGAGCGGCTACAACATTGCTACATGACATGATCCACAAGGAAGTTGAATTTTACGTGGATGACATGATTGTCAAAGCCAAGGAAAGGGAAGGACATCTACCCGCACTTAGGAAATTCTTCGAAAGGATTCGCAAGTACCGGTTGCGTCTCAATCCCGAGAAATGCATTTTTGGTGTCACAGCTGGAAAGATGTTGGGATTCATGATCATCGAGAAAGGCGAATATCCGACTGGAAATGACAAGAAGGACCAGATTACTCTCCGAAAACTAGCTTCTCACTACATTATCTGCGGGGGCAGGCTGTATCGAAGATCCCACTGCGGAATGCACAAGTTGTGCGTGAACAACGAAGAAGCAACCAGAATCATGAAAGAAGTACACAATGGGTCTGCGGCCCTCACATGAATGGAACCATGCTCGCCAAGAAGATCTTGCGACAAGGTTATTACTGGTCTACCATGGAAACCGAGTGCATTGAATATGCGAGGCGATGTCACAAATGTTAGATTCATGCCAATCTCATGCACATACCGCCGTCAGAGCTGCATTCTATGACTTCACCCTGGCCTTTCTCTACCTGGGGCATTGACGTCATCGGCAAAATCACCCCAGCTGCTTCAAATGGGAACAAGTTCATCCTAGTTGCTATCGATTACTTCACCAAGTGGGTTGAGGCTGCCTCCTACACTACCCTCACCGCAGTTCAGGTCGCTCATTTCATCAAGCAAAACATCATTTACCGGTATGGAGTACCTCACGCATTCGTGTCCGATAATGGTGTTCACTTCAAGGGTAGAGCCGCAGAAGTTCTCGAAGATTTTGGGATCCAGGTCCACAAGTCGACCGTCTACCGGCCACAAACCAATGGAGTTGTTGAAGCTGCCAACAAAACCATCAAGTCGATATTGGAAAGAACCATTCAGTCTGCCAGAAACTGGCACGAACAGCTGCCGTTAGCACTTTGGGGATACCGAACATCCATCCGTACTCCGACAAGGGCAACACCCTATTCTTTGGTCTACGATATGGAAGCCGTTCTCCCTATCGAACTTGAGGTACCATCTCTGAGGGTCATAATAGAAGCTGACATCAAGGAAGCAGAATGGCAGAGCGCCAGATTCGAAGAACTCATGCTATTTGACGAGAGAAGGCTCAAAGCCTTATATCATGTTCAAGGATATCAACGCCGAATCGCACGCGCTTTTAACAAGAAAGTCAAATCCAGAAATTTACAGGAAGGAGACATGGTTCTGAAGGAGATCCGGGCTCCAATTTTTGATCCACGAGGGAAGTTTCGGCCAAAATAGGCAGGGCCTTACATCATCAAGAAGATCTTGTCCGGAAGTGCTACTCAACTCATCAATCTCGACGGCAACAAATTCTCCACATTGGTCAACATGGATCAGCTCAAGCGATACTACCCCTGAGAGAAGCTCGCTGGACTGAAAACCGCAAGGGTGGGCAGTGCCAGGCAAAAATTAGAGCAAGTCTGCTAAGTTGAAAACCCACATCGGGCGGCTTAGGCAAAATTCAAGACAAATGAATCAAAAGAGCTCGCTAGACCGAAAACCCAAAAGGGCGGTACTAGGCAAAATCAGAGCGCAAAAGGAGAGTGAAAATACTCGAGTGAACCCTAGCCGAAATTGCATGCACGAACTACGTCATGATCTGATTCCTTCTTAGGGATACGTAGGCATCCTCACATTGAGGACCGGTCGCAACCTTTTTGTAACATCTCTTGAGCTGATCCATAGCCATCATTTGCGCATACAATCACAATCAATGAGAATCAAAGCGGAAAACTTTCACAATTCATTTTTATTCAAACTGATCTCTTCAATTACATGGTTGAGCATGAAACTTTCACAACAAAACACGAAAGCATAACATCGACCCACATGAAACATGTCATGGGTCAGCAATTTATTTCGGGTACATTAAAGACTAGAGCATATGTCAATCTTGATTCCCATTTTCTCTTGCTTCAATTTCTTGTACCAACCATCTCTTGTAACGCTCCGGAAGCACAATGCTGGGACTCTGATCCCTGGAAACTGTCACACGCTCCCTCCAAGTACGCTGATAAGCTTGGATTGTTGCATGGTTGAAATTTGGCACGACAAAGGTTTCAGGATGCATAAGTGGTACTGATTGACCAACACCAAGTTGACGAAGGATGCGATAAGGGATGTAAAAGGTCCAGCCAGACAGACCCTCCAGGACAACCCTGTGACGTCCCATGTTGCTCACCGTCATGGTCGGACGATCCATCCAGTTCAAGCACCAAGAGATGGTGTCCTCTTTAAGTTGGGAAAGCACCTGAACCCAACCAGGAACATTCCTGTGAAACTCTTGATACTCCCTCTGAACGAAGCCTCGTGTCTCATGGATCCTGTTCCGCGGCACTGCCTCCAGAAGAGCAGCCTTATCACAAAGCCAAGTCTGCATAAAGAGAGAAAAACAAGTAAGAAGCCATAGAAAGCCTAAACCCGAGCGTTGAGGTAAAAAGAGAACGAGAGATAAAACCAGAAAAAGGAGAGCTGAGTGAGAAGCCTACATGTAGGAGCAAAACACTGCCTTAAAAAACATTGGTCCGCTCAGCATGGACCCCATCCAAACCCATCAAAGTTTCAGCCAAAATCATCGGAGCCACATCTTTGCGCTCCTCGATCTGCTTGGCCACTCCTACCAGTGCTGCACTTGCTTGATTATCTGAACGAACAAACAGGAACGCTGCTAGAATGACGAGGCACAATGCAAAGCCTTCAGGTCGAAACTGATTGATCAAGAGCGGAATGTTGAGCACACCTTCTTGGATCATGGACCTCGCCGCATTTTTACTCAAGCCCAGCTTTGAGGACAACACATCAGCGTAATTCACTCCCTGGAGAGGAATGATGGGAATCTCCATATCAAAGCCTCCAAGGTATGCATGGAACTCTTCCACCGTGGGGCATAGTTCTTGAAGACCAAAGCGAAACACATGCACTTCCAGATCCCAGAAACGGACAGCAGCATGGAGTAACTTAGGACGTATGGTTACATCCCGAACGTAACGCATAGATGCCAACCTATGGTCTCGGAAGTTCAGCCAACCCAGGCCGTCAAGCTCGTCAAGCCAGGGACAAACCAAAGCTGAGATACTAACAGCCATTTGAAGGATGTGGAAAAGAGAAGGAGGATATGGTTTTCAGAATGAATGGGCCATGGAAGCCACACTATTTATAAGCAATTCAAGGAAGAAAAGATTCAAAATCTTGGAAGACGTGCGCCTCGGGAAGCGTGCCACTTTGAAGAACGTGGAGATAATGCAAAAATTTGTCAAAATATGCTTTGGTTTAGCATTTCAAGGTTATGGGACGTGCAAACATACATTGGGAAGCAGAACAAAGAATCAGAACTGCAAAACAACGTCAGAAGTGGGGCACCAAAACACTGATGCCGTACGGCATACTTGGCCATTTTTCGGCCAAAATCCCAACTTTGGCCCTTCGGGACCCACTCCAAGCTTCTTTTGGCCACTTTTCTTGTACATACAACCCAAAACGAATATCCAAGGCTTAATGGAAGGATTGTTTCACATTTTCAAAGATGTCTCAATGGATGGATATGCCGAGAAATCCCAGAAGCGGAGCCTCGGGTGAAATTGTACGACTTTTTTTTTTTGCAAAATCTCGAGATATTCATTTCAAACAAACATTTGTTGCACACATTCGGGATTTATTTGATCAATCAAGTCAAGACACCTAGCCGCGGGGTGTTTTCCACTCTAAGTCTCCTCTCTCATCATTTTTTCCAGTTCTTCCTACAAAAAGCCAAAAGTGTCCAATTCTACCAAGTCAATCCACATACCTCCCTGAGTTTCAATGTCTCGTGTCGATACATTTTCAGTGCTAGGTTTGGTTTTTAAGATTCAAGTTTTTGTCAATGTACGTCATTCTACATAAACATAAATGCGAATTTTTATAAAACCAATGCAATATCCATGTCATAAGTAATAATGTGCATCCATCCAGGGGCAAAACAGGCCCGACATCATCAAAACTACTGCTACGGCACGCAGGCCGTATCCATGAAAAGAAAGAAAGAACGGGCAAACAGGCGCCCAAATAAAAAAGCAGGCACGCAGGCCTGTCCTACCTACTCAAGCACGCGGCCTCTTCTGCACTCGAGGCCTAAACTCCTTAGACTCAGTGGGACCTGTGTCCTCCTCCTCACTGCTCCCTGTCTCTCTGAAAGACCACCGTGACGGTGGAGCTGAACTCCCTGGTGCACTCCCTCCCGGCCGGTCAACAGAAGGCTGACGACCTCGAAGAACTCTGTCGGAAAGAGGAGTCGTGGGACCACCACCAGCTTGCTTCATCAGCACCCTCCTACGCTCAGTCCTCGGAGGTGGGGACATACTCTGCACAAAGCAAAGGAATTTCATCAGTATACAGGGATCATATGCGAGATCTGAAAGCACAAAGTTCAAAGCATGAAGAATACCTGAGAACTCCCTCTGCCAGGAGAAGGACTACGACCAGCTCTACGTCCTCCTCCTCTGCTGGGCCCGCCAGCTCCTCTACTAGCACCTCTCGCAGCCCTGCCAGCACATGTACCACCAGCTCCGGCTGCACCACCTCTGACAGCGCCTCCACCACCATGGGCTCTGCCTCCGGCTCCCCGAGCTCTGCTACTACGGTCTGGTCCACCTCCACCGGGACCACCCTCTTTGAAGACCACTCCCGGCTCAGCTCGGGGGCGCACCTCTGGAACATCGCCTATCATCAGCCAGCGCACTAAAGCCTCCAAGTCCAAGTTCAGCTGATAGGACTCTGACGCCCAGCTGGCAGGAATCTGCAAAACAAAGCATTACACAGGTATTATCAATAAATGTTCAAAACATAAACTGCAAACATGTTTTCTTTCTTTCTTTTACAGGTTACCTGAACAGAAGTAAGGTCAAGCGGGGGTGCGACACGAGGGACCTCCAACACTCCCATCATCCCTCCAGGCGTCTGCACCTCTATCTCTGTCCTCAGCACCGGCAAAGCTGTCTCCAGGGTCGCTATACGGGTCTCCATGTCCAAGAAGCTGGCCAGATGGCCAACCAGAAAGCTCTCATAGTCTGGAGAACTACTGAAAGGAAGCACAGTGTCCAGCACGGTGTATCTCTCTATCTCTGCCCGTGTGTACTCGTCAGTCCGCTGTACGCCGGAGGGTATACGCCTCGGTATCCTGAAGTGTGCCAACCTGAGGGACTGACGAGGCACCCTCTCTCCCAAGTACCACTGCCAACCGTATGGGGACTCCAACAGAATCCGCCCCTGTGTCAGCTCTTTACTCCGCTCCAAGTACTGGTCAGTCACTGCATCCCATGCATGCCACCTCACCTGCAAGCAAACTCAATTTCTTCAGAAAAGCTGAAAACAGAACAGAAAGCTCAAAGTTTGAAAGCAACACAAGATTCATGATCTTACCGTGCTACCGTCAGTCTGGTCCAAGAAACGACGGAAGTCGTTCACCCTCCCTGCATGTACACTGCCTCCTCGGTGCTCTCGGTCCCACTGTGCTGCTCGGAGAATCACCTCCTCATTTTCGTGACTGTTCGCCGAAGGATACATCCCCAGCACCTCATAAGCCCACACCTGCATGGTTAAAGGGTATTATCAGCAAGCTACAATCTACATGACAAAATCTCAAGAACTTGAAGGCAGGAAGAAAAGCATGTAAAAGTTTTTACCTCAAGCACTCTCCAAAAGCCACCAAGGCTCGTCCCAACTCCACGGCTGACGGCACCCATGAAACAATAGAGGGTACAAAGAACAGCACCTCCAAAGTCTAAGCTCGCCACTCTGCTCAAGTCCGCCAACGCCGGAAGCCAACCAAGGTGAACCTCACTCCGCCTGTTCGGAAACAAGGACACACCAAACAAGTACATCAAGTAAGCTCTACCCATCTGAGCCACCTCTGTCGGTGACTCTGGCTTGTGGTCCCACAAGGCCGGCAGGTGGTCACACCTCACCATAGGCTCTCCGTCACCTATCTCTCTCCCCATGAAGTGTCTGATGGCTGCGCTGTCTCTATATAACCCCGAGTCAAACGGCACCGGCTCCCTGCCTACTCTCAGACCCGTGATCGCTGAGAAGTCCAATGGCGTCACGGTCATCTCAGTGAACCTCAAGTGAAAGGTGTTGGTGGTGTCCCACCAACGCTCAATCAGAGCTCTCAGCAACCTGCGGTCCGCTCGCGTCGGCACCAGAAGTCGGATAAACTCCATAAAGCCCATGCCCTCAATCACCACTCTCACTGCCCCTGGCAAGCTCCGAAAATGCTCCAAAGAGTCGGACGAACCTCCATATACCGACAAGGAAGTGTTTCTCTGTTTCAGAAAGCAAATACAAGTTTTTCAGGCAACAGCAATAGGAAACATGCAAATGCAAGAATTCAAGGCAAGTATAGTGGCAGAAAGCAACAAATAAAGTACGTACCAGTGGACGTGCAGAAATGTGGGTCTCCGGGTCCCTCAACAAGGTCGTCTCATCATAGAACAGGTGTACCGGCGAGTACACGTAAGACCCCAGCGGTATGAAGAAGTGCACCCGTGGCACGTAAGTCTCAAGGTCGAATGGGGGCCTCACCCTCTGAGCTCTCTCCACCTCTGCCACCAGAGACATAGGCGCACCCTCTCCTGCAGCCTCAACCTCAGCCTCTCTCTGTCTCTCCTCAAAGAACATGTCCTGAACGTGCTCAGGCACTCCCCCCTCAGCCAGAGCTGTAGCAAAAGTCGGATCCTCCTGAAGGGTCCGCGCCAAGTCCTCATCCCTCGTTCCCTCCAGTGTATCAGCCATAGTATAACCTGGAGCCCTGGAAGAACCAACTGCAGCAGGAACAACTGGTGGGTCTGAAGCCCCGACCTCCATCTCCTCGCCCCCACTACTCGAGTCTCGAGCCTCCTCTGTCACCTTCTCCTTCCCTAGATCCCTCCTGATCACGGGATAACCACAGACGTCTGCTCTCCTCCAATGGGTACCTGAGTAACCAAAGAAGCACTCAGGAGATCACTGGGTACCAAGCTCTCCTGAGAACTAGTGTCAGCACCCTCCCCGGCAGGTCTCTGCTCAACCAGAACATGCATGCCCCCAATATCCATCTCCACCTCAGAAGCCTGGGCACCTGTGTCCTGCACGTCAATATCCATGGCCCTAGAACTGATCTTGCCACCCTGCATGGCGGCATCGCCGCTTCCCTTGGACAGATCAACAGCAACAGCACCCGCTGGAGCGCTGCCGATCGCCATGGGAGTCGGGTCGCCACCGCTTGGATCACCCGTTGCTGTCACCACCGTCCCGCCACTGGGTATCGACATGGACGGGCTTTCACCACTTGGTTCAGCCATTGCTTCCGTCGTACGGGGCGGCTCACTACCGATCGGCACCATGCGGTGCCCATAGCCCACACCATTCGGCCCAATCGAACTCAGAAGCACATGACCCGTTGGAGTCACAACACCCGTCGTCAATTGGGGTGTTGAGACTTCCCCCTCACCAGCCAACGACGACCGTTCGCCACCAGAGGATGAAGAGCTTCTCTCGCCACTATCGCTCGGACCCGCCATGAGTTCGAAATTCAAGGATTTTGATCGAAATTGGGAAGAAGAGAGGAAATTCGGACAAGAGAAGACTCGGTTTTTCACTCAGAGAAACTGATTAAAGTGTTTTGAACAAAGAACGAGAAAGACGGAAAGATTTGGCGGTTACAAGATCGATCTCGGCAAAAATACCACTTATGCCGTGCGGCGTTGCTACTCAAACCGCGCGGTGCACATTTGCACGCCGTGCGGTACCTCTTTTGGTGCATCCAGAAATCGCACTCATCCCCCAGGATGTTCAAGCACTTTCAAAAAAGCCCATTTCCTTCCACGGTATGATATTTGCTAAAACCTCTACGGTATTACAAACTCCGCTACGACAATTATCGTTTCCAAATTTTCAAGTCATCCACAGGCAATTACTGTTTTCACAAAATCTTCTAAGTCCTCAACGGCAATTATTTTTCACAAAATCTTCTAAGTCCTCAATGACATTTATTTTCTGAAGTCCTCAACGGCGATTATTTTTCACAAAATCTTCTAAGTCCACCACAGGCAATTACTGTTTTCACAAAATCTTCTAAGTCCTCAACGGTGATTATTTTTCACAAAATCTTCTAAGTCCTCAACGGCATTTATTTTCTGAAGTCCTCAACGGCAATTATTTTTTACAAAATTTTCTAAATCCTCCATGGCATTTATTTCGAGATTTTTACGGCTTTCAGGGCCTCTTAAATATTTTAACGGCTGCTTCGAACCTCCGAAATACTTCTTTTCACTTTCTGCAAACATCATTCGTTTTTCCCTCGTTGAAAAATGAGGTGTCAACATTTTCATGACGGCCCCGACGAACTACAATTGGTCTGTGGAGTGGGTAAAATCTGATTACCCTACTATTAGGCATAGCACGTGCCTATGGCGGTCACCACGAGAGGGTGAATAGCTCGGCACCACATAGGGAGTCCGTGGGCCCTGTGCCGAGCTGATCCCGGACCATGAATAAGGTCAGGATAATTAAGTAAGTTAATATATCAGGATGCACTAGCTCGGCATAAGACATAAAGGGATACCCCTGGTATGGCCGAGCTAGGTGGGCTACGTGTATAGCTTAAGTAGCATTCTGGAATACGTAAATCAATTCGGCGAGATGAGTTGAGTTACGTACGAGTTATTCCGAGCTATGTGTAAGCACGGCACCGCCACGAGTAAGGCAGTGAGACATTCCAGAATATTCTACAGCGGCTTCTTATGAGACAAGGAGCGATCCCGTGAAAGAAGGGATTGATATGGGAAGTCCTAACGTGATTAGGAGTATACCCCATATAGGGAAGAATCCTATATGGAAACGAAGACCCCTGCTAGACGAGATCTAGCAGGACATGGAGACTCGTCCCTAATAGGAAAGTCCTATTAGGAAAAGGACTCCTAAAGAGAATAGGAAACAGGGGCACGAGATGCCTAATATGAAGAACATCTACACCTATAAATACAGGGCAATAACAATGACAAAAGGTACGTTGTGAAACCTATTTTCATACGCATTGTGTTTTGAGCTCTCAAGTACGTGATACTAACTTAGGCATCGGAGGGCCTTTGCCAACGAGAGGCAAAGGTGCTCTAACCCCTTTTTCTGTCTTGCAGATCTAGGGTTGATTCAAGGAAGCACGTGATCCAGGGTTACGTGGATTTATCCCCGTACAGTCTGATCCTCTCAAAACGAGGTACGTAGGAAGCTCCGAGCTCGACCAAATTTACTGTTTTCCTTGTTTATCTTCCGCACGGTTATTCAAATTGGGATGTCCGAATCTTCTAGCACGACTTGCACCAACATGATGGTGACCAAGCTGTGTCGAAGAGGGGCAACTGTAGACACCCCAATTTTGATGACTTGTGCATCCCCGATGATGAAAAGAAAAACGCACGAAATGTACCTTGGAACGGATACTTGAGTCGGATGGATCAAAAGAACCAAAAAACCCCAAACCCACCTGAACCGTACGGCCCAAAACCCAGAACCATACGGCTTGAAATTCCAGTTGCACCGTGCGGTGTCACTATGTGCACCGTACGGCATATCCTTGACGCCGTACAACACCGTGTCCCATCAACAGGATTCCCGAGAAGCTCCAGCAGCTCAGAACGTATGATGATACTCAGAGCGAATGATGATATTCGGTAATGATGTGAATTCCGTTTTTGGTCTCACTCACCCTCGTCTATAAATTCTGACGTCCGTCGAGCAAAAAAAAGAGGAGTTCAGCAGGAGAGTTAAAAAAAAAAATTATGAGAGAGAGCTGAGAAAAACTAGCAAAAGCCAACCAAAATTTCTCGAAACCATTATTCTTAGTCCAAAACCTCTTTATTCTGTTCACACTCACCCGCAAGCTGCAAAACGTTACTTAAAAAACCTACTCCACAAACCCAGAAAGCTACAAAGTCCTGTTTTGACTCATTCGGTTCATTCCAAGGTATAAAACCCGTGTTCAATTGAGTCTCTCGGGCAGGCATTCTGTGACAACGTCCATTGTTACGGAATGCCATCCCAAAGATGAGGTACATTCACTCACTAAAAACCATTTTCCAAAACTGTTTTTATCAGCAAATGGTTTGGTCCCTATGTCGAAAACAAAGGGGGTTTCAATCGGATAAAAATGAGATTTTTTTTTGAAAATGCACTGCACAGGGGTACCGTACGGCACCTCATGTGCACCGTGCGGCATGACTTTGGACACCAAACGGTGTCACTGGAAAAACATTCTTGAGTACTCTATTTTCTGAAATCCGACTCTCTGTTTTCACGTTTATTTTCCCCTTCCTAGTTAATTTCCTCGCATTCATGTACTTGATTTTGTGTTATGCAACTTATTGTCATTATTGATTTCTTTTAAAGTTTATTATTTCATGATATACCGTTTATGTGTTATAAAGTTTTCAATAAAGCATTTTCAAAGAATAATCCCACAAATGTTTAGTAAAGACCGGAAAATTCTGGGCACATGGGGTGCATTTTTCGAACAAAACCTTCCCCACGGGTAACTGGCTCCCGAACCCAAATCTCTATTTTTCACAGATCAAACCCTTTTTCAACGGTACCAGAGTCATTATTTTTCTAAACGGTTTCTCGGGTACCTAACATTCTCTAAGAATTAAACCCCGGGTGGCGACTCTAAATTTTTCCTTTTTCTCGGATCGCCCTTTTTTTTACAACCAAAACTCCGTGGATAACTACTATTTGCAAACGAAAAATTAGCGTCCACACTACTATTCAGATGGTTGGTCATTTGAGAATGATGTTCCCAGTGAGTAGAGCATCTCCTAAGAGAAACTCACCTTGAAGCTGTGTATGAAATCCGCTAGTGTTTGTTTTAATAATTACCGCGTAGAACGATTTCTGATTTGGAAGTTCACCTGTAACACCCCACATTTTGGGAAACATTATTTATTATTACAACTGAAATACTTAAACAGTAATAATAATAATAATATATAGTTCAGTACAAATAATCTGTCCTCCAGAGATTACAAAAAGGCAGACCGGGTAAATTCTACGGCTCCGCAAATTCCTCCGTCTGGTTGATCTCCATCTCGACAGCTCCTTCGGCTCCGTGTTCTCCGTAATAGACCTCCTGTCCATTGTGATAATCTAGCATAATATGTCGGAGTCGCAAAATAACATTGTGGTATTATGCTAGGGTCGCACAAGTGCAACACCGTGAGCGGGGACGCTCAATAGATAATTCTACCCCAAACCTTAAACTAGCAATTCTAGAACAATATAGTAGGTGGCGGAATATTACATTAAAATTATGCATGTCCAAACATCAGGATAAAATAGAACAGAGTGCAACTTAATTAAATCAGTGTCTCGTATCATTTTCAAAATCAGTGTGCAGTGTCAATATCTCGTATCAATTTCTCATATCAACATTCTTCTTCAAATTTCATCCATTTCCCACCACTCGAAAGTTATTGGCCCGCTCTACTTCCCCTTTCTAACGGTCACCAACCTTTTCGCTCGAAGTCCCGTCTGGCTTATATCACTAAACTCAACCAGTCTATTTATAAGGTCCGTCCACTTCACGTCTCACACGACATAGTCTCGGCCGTCTTATATCATTGAACTCAACCAGTCTGTTTATAAGGTCCGTCCACTACATGTTGTACCGCTGAGTCTTGACCCCCAAATTCTCCCTGCAAAACTGTGGCGAAACTCAAACAGCACTACTGTCTCAATTTTCATCACATCATCATTTCATTCTTATCTCATCTCTATTTCTCCTCGTGAAATAAATCGCATCTTTCCTCGAAAAATGTGTTGTGTTGTATCGTCTCGTGAATCATGCATATGCTATGAATCTCATAAATATCTTTTGTTTCAAATCGTTTTCTGATAATCGTGTCACTCTAAGACAAAAATTCTTCCGAGAATTTAAAAAAACATTAGGGGTTATGCTTGCTTTTGGATCCATTTGCGTGTTTTAAGACTCGTTCGCCACTTGGTTTGGGCTAAACCAAGAAAGAGCCTTACTAGAAACTCTAGTAGTTTGAATCTGTTGGCGTGTTTGAAGACCCGTTCTTCGAATCGCCACTTGGTTTGGGCTAAACCAAGAAAGAGTCTGACTAGAAATTCTGGTCATGGATTCTATTTGTCAGCCTCAATAGATTTAAAATATTTATTTAGTAATTCCTAGAAATCTCGTTTCGTTTGAAAAGCTCTTTTGTTCAGAAAATCAGTCGGGCAGCATAACGACGTAAATTTGAAAGGTCGATTTCTATTCGGGCAGAGTAATGACTGCGTTTCATTTTCCAAAAGTTCATCGGGCATTATAACTGCGTATTTTCAAAAGTTAATCTCAATTATAACGACTACGTGTGTTTTTCAAAAAGCAACTTTTCATATTATCGCTAATTATCCACCATAATCTCAACTAGTCATTTCTAAACACGTTTAAGCATTATAATGACATAATATAAAAGTAAATAAGGAACACTAATTTAAAGTTAGGGTATAGTAACTACCTTAATTCCGATGTTTAGTCGGAAGCCGATAAGCTAGTTGGACTCCGGCGGCGTAACGACTAGTCGACCTCCGCTCGAACGCCTTCTAGCTAACTTTTCTACTTTTCTAAGATTGAAGGGTGGTCAAGGGTGGTGGAGTGTGGTGGTCGAAGGTTGAGTTTCAAGAAGAACTTGAAGAACTCATTGTTTTTCTCCTAAGAAAACTAGTTTACTACAAAGGTGGCAAGAGAGGATTTTGGTGTGAGAATGAACAAGGAGTGGGGAGCTACTTATAGGGTACAAAAAAACTTTATGAAATAGTGTAATGTAGGCTTTAATAGGTAGTTTTAGGATAAGTCAACCCTTTCTGGGTTTTAAAGTGTTTTGTCCTAAGAGATGGGATCGTAGGTTCATCAAACGTGACTTAAAGTGTCTAGGTTCGTTGGGTTTGTGCATGGCCACCTAGTTATGGGAAGTTTTGGGTACTAGTTATACACACGAAACTAGTCACGGAGTGTCATAATTATACATACATATATATGCATATATATCTACCTTAATAAGTCAACTATAATAGTCTTATGTAGCAAGGTTCTAATAAGATAAAAAGGCTATATAGCTCATGTCTCCCTATTAATGAGAAGAAAAATACCCTTAAAGTTGGTTTTGTGTGCTAAAAATATAAACTAGTGTACTACAAAAATAAATATAGGGTTACTAACTTTAAGGAAACAAATAGGTGTGTTCGAAAATCCCTAGGTAGTCTTCCTAATAATTAGGACATTTAGAAAAGTACAAAACTTAGGGTTTTATAAAGAAAATGGCACCGAAATGTGCGCGAACATGTGTACTACAACAAAATTCATGTATCGCGACGAATCATTTTTGTTTCTAAAACATCAAATTTCCTCGCCAAATGAATTGGTGAGGAAAAAATTCGTCATCCATTTTCCTCGACTAATGGTCGTCGCAGAAAGAATCTTAGCGAGGAAAAATATATTTCCTCGCCTATTTTGCCAATTGGTGAGGAAATTTTTCGTCGCCTATTTTGACCAATTGGTGACGAAATGTTGTTTTCCTCGCCTATTCAGAACATTTGGCAAGGAAATCGTTCCTCGCCTATTCGAAACAACGGGCGACGAAATTTGTTTTTCCTCGCATATGCAGAACAATTGGCGAGGAAATTTGTCCTCGCCTATTCGGCCCAATTGGCGAGGAATTTTTTCCTCACCTAGAATCCCTGAAACTAAAAAAACGTTTATACATTACCCAGCTCCTCCGCTTCCGCTGGGAATCGAACTAGTGACCTCCCCTATAACACCACGCGACCCTTCCACCACACCAACTTCCTTTTCAATGCAAAGTTCTACAACTTTTAATATATAAACCTTTTCTACTTGTTTTCACCTCTCTAATTTTTTTTTTAAATCTCTGTCTAATTTTAGTCACTTTGTAGTGTTTCTTTAAACTTGTTCTTAAATCTTTAATTGTTATTTGCTTTTACGCAACCCTTCCATCACACCAACTTCCTTTTCAATGCAAAGTTCTACAACTTTTAATGTATAAACTTTTTTTTACTTCTTTTCACCTCTCTAATTTTTTTTTTCAAATCTTTCTGTCTAATTTTAGTCCATTTGTAGTGTTTCTTTAAACTTGTTTCTTAAATCTTTTATTGTTATTTGCTTACCCTTCCACCACACCAACTTTTTTTTCAATGCAAAGTTTTACAACTTTTAATATATAAACTTTTTTTTACTTCTTTTCACCTCTATTTTTTTCTTCCTGTCTAATTTCAGTTAGACAGTTCCTTTGTAGTGTTTCTTTAAACTTGTTTCTTAAATATTTTATTTATTTGTTTTTACTGAAGTTTTTACTTTCTAGCCCGAGCTCGAACCTGCGATCTTGCCTTTGCAAGTCCCAACACCTATCCATCACGCCACTCTCCGATTCAAGCATCAATGTCAATTTTTTTCTATTATTTTGTTTCTCTCCACTTTTAAGATCTCTTTGCATGAACTCTCCGATTCCAAAATGCAAATCTTTCAACTGCAAACTCGGGATCCATGCCTGGTCCTTTCTTTTTATTTCATATTGTTGTTACGATTTCTTTAAAGTATTTTAATTTATTCAGATAATAACCTTTATGAAAATATTAATTTTTTCAAGAATTCTTTGATTTTGTAAAATTCGTTCACTATAAAAGAAAATTGAAAATAACTTGTGAACTTAAAAAGTACATCGTTGAGAAGAAACTAGAGAGAAAAATAATTTCATTTTTATCATTACTAGAAAATGTGAAAAATTATTTTGCTAATAATGTCTTATAATATTAGTGAGCTACTAAAGTTGTTAATTATATCTCACCATTGAGATAATACAACACATCTATATCAAAATCTCAATAGTCCATGAAAATGTGAGGAAATATTTTGTCACCTAATATTAACATTTAGCGACGAAACAAAATTTCCTTGCCTATTTTGAACAATTGGCGAGTAAACTAGCATTTCCTCGCCAAATCTTAGCTTTTTGACGAGGAAATATAATTTCGTAGTCAATCTTAGCTTTTTGGCGAGGAAAGATAATTTCGTCGCCAAATGGGTACCCTTTAGCGAGGAAATATTCATTTCCTTGCCAAATCTCAGCTTTTTGAAGAGGAAATATAATTTTATCGCCAATCTTAGCTTTTTGGTAAGGAAATGAACATTTCCTCGCCAAATCTTAGTTTTTGGGTGAGGAAAGATAATTTCGTCGACATAGTGTACTCTTTGCCGACGAAATCGATTTCCTCGCCATAAAGACCCATTTGGCGAGGAAATTCAAATTTCCTCGCCAGCTTTTGTCGCCATAGTTACTTTTTCTTGTAGTACGGAAACACGCCCGTAAAATTACGCGGCGAGGGAAGTAATTTCCCTTCCCTTTCTACCTTCCAACCACCCCCTTCCTCTCCCTCTCATTAGGTCACAAAATGCCAAAAGAGGATGTAGGAAAACAAAAATGCTAGAGCCACACACACTCAACCACACACCCTCTCACATGTGATGGGTCCCATTCGGTGGGACCCACCACATGTGAGAGTGTGTGTGGTTGAGTGTGTGTGGCTCTATCACTATTCGTAGGAAAAGCACTGTACTAAAAGTCAAATTTGGAAAGAAAAGGTCAAAATTAGTCACATGACTAAATAGGTTTCCAAAAATGGAATAGATTCTAATTTAGGCAATAAATGAGGTGGTGCTAGCTTTAAGGGGACAAAATGTGTGGTGAGGGAGTAGTAGGGTTTCTCGGACGCGAAACGGTGTAGTACCCGGTGTGCACGGGTTGATTTACGACGCAAAAAATAAATAAAAAGAAATAAACAAATTTTTATTTGAGTTATTTAAACTAAATAATAAATTATTGCAATTCGCGATATTAAAACTAAATACTTGAATTAATAAATTGAAAATTTTATTTACGAAATTTCAGATTATTACATCACCACTTTTGACCACATCCCATGTTCTCGTCTGCCAATACTGAGTTTCAAGCTACTAGAAACCTGAGTCATAATCCGTAAACCTGAGTAACCACTTTTGTCCTTTTTACCCTTTTACCCCTCACCCCTCCTTTAATTACTTTATTTATATTATTTATATTAATTCGTTTCTTTATATAAATTCATTTCTTTATATTAATTTATTTAATTATTTAATTCATTTCTTTTATTTAATTCAGTTCTTTTATTTAATTATTTATTTGTCTCTTTTATTAATATCTTTTTTCTCTTTTATCCTTTTAATATACTCTAATATCTTGTTTCTCTTTTTTAATTATTTAATTATTTAATATCTTGTTTCTCTAATACTTATCTTTTAATTCTCTTTCTTTATATATATTTTAATTCATTTATTTAATTATTTATTTATCTTTTTTCTTTTTCTCTTTTATTTATTTAATATTGTTTATTTACCTCTTTTCTTAATTATTTAATCTTATTTATTTAATTCGTTTATTCAAATTATTTCTTATCTTCAATTACAACCCCTCATTCAGATTGTCTTTTTACCTTCTTATCTTCATTTATAACCACTTATTTATCTTTATTCACAACCACTCATTCAAATTATCTTCTTATCTTTTTATCCTCATTTACATCCACTCATTCAGATTATCTTCTTATCTTCTTATCCTCGTTTACAACCACTCATTCAGATTTTTTTCTTACCTTCTTATCTATTTATACTATTTCATTCTTCTACTACTTCACACCTTCTTTTCCTAATTCTCCCACTACTTCACAAAATTCACAGAACATCTCCCACTATTTTTCTTTCTTTTTTCGTAATTCATTGAACAACATTATGGATGGCTACTACCATTCAGATGGTTGGTCATTTGAGAATGATGTTCCCAGTGAAAGAGCATCTCCTACAGCAGTTGTGATTATACAACTGAATTTAGCACTGATCAGATTAGTTATTACCGTTGTTCTTATGCATATTCGTCATTTATTTTGAAAGTAGATAAAATATGGTAAGACTGGATAATGTTTTACTTATACATATTCGTTATTTTTTTTTATATAGATTTTTGAAAGTAGAAAAGATATGTTAGCTTGGGTGCGGAGAGTTGGTCTCCAAAATGATATTGTGGTGGTTATTAATAAATCTGTTAATTTAAAAGGCGGCAAGCTGCCGAAGTGCATTCTTGGTTGTGAGAGAGGAGGAAAGTACAAACTGCATCGGTATTTGTTTGAAGGGCAAACCTTGCATAGGAATACTGGGACTAAAAAATGTGATTGTCCATTTGAGTTACGAGGTATACCAATACCTCCAAATGGTGCCAAGTGGGGTTTAAGGGTTTCCTGTGGTTTTCATAACCATGAACTAGTAGAAAAAATTGAGGGCCACGAGTACCCATCAAGGCTAAAACCAATGGAGAAACAATTTGTGGTCGACATGGCCAATAACACCGCACCTCGTGACATTCTTAGTATTTTGAAGCAAAAAGGCCAGTCAAACACTACGGGAATTAAAAGCATTTACAACGCTATTTTCACAAACAAGGAAGCCAAACGGGGCGGTCTAACTGCTACTCAGTATGTGTTAGACCAATTAATTAAGAAAGGATACCTCTATGACTTTATTACAAATTAAGACACCAACAAAATCACAGATATTCTTTGGGTTCATCCTACAATTCTAGAGCTATATGTCAACTTTTCGTCCGTGTTGGTAATTGATGTACAAAACGAATGAGTATCAGAAACTACCATTGGAGGTTGTGGGTATCACATCCACAAATCAAACTTACTGGCTTATGTTCATCAGAATAAAGATCTCTACGATGTGTTTTATCCACAACAGAATTTGGCAAATGAGCTACTACAATCACTGAACTATTTCCTACCTACGGCTCCTAAGCCTCATCATTTGGCCCATCGGCCCGCCCAAAGCCGCTGGGCTTTTACCCTGCCCGAGCCCGCCAAATGGGCGGGCTAGCCCAGCCCGAATTTTCTATGGGCAGGGCTTAGGCCTAAATATTTAGGCGTGATGTTTCACTTTCCATCTCGCTCCCAAAAGCGTGGTGGATCCGGGTGTGATTGTAAGTCATTGTTTTCTATCACGCTTATTAAGCGTGATGGAAAGACAACAACAATCATGGTCAAAAAGCGTGATCGTTTCTTGTAAAAACCAAGATTAAAACTAATTCTGCATGATTTTTTTTTGGTTTTCCATCTCGCTTTTCTTCTAAAAGCGTGGTTGAATGTAACATATGATCACATCCAAAAAGTGTGATCTTTTATGGTTAAACTGAGATAGAAAATAAATAAGCATGATCTTTTCTTATTTAAGATCACACTTATTTGAAAGAAGTGACATCTTTTCTTTAGCACAATATAAAAAATATATATATTGCTGCCATTTATATTATTTCAATTAATCTGAACTATTTATTTGCACCAATATACATCAATTACACAAAAAACAAGCATAATTTCAATAAAAAAATTACAAGCTACTTACAGAAGTTACCAACACAAAAATAGAGAAGTTTACAACTTAATTGGGATATCCATAGAATGGGTCTTATCGGTTATTAACACAACTGTACAATCTATAACCTAAGTTCTGTAAAGAAAGATTACTACAACTGTACAATCTATAACCTAAGTTCTGTAAAGAAAGATTACTAATTGCCTAAGCGGTGATCTTTCAAGATTTGACTTCTCATGGAAGATAGCAGGACCTCAATCCACATATTTGAAATGCATCATCAAGTATTTGAACATCACTTGGACACTGCACACATACAAGAACGACACAAGAGACAAACAATCTATTTAATCAAAGTCATCACTCCAACATTCACAAATAAATAAGAATAGATACTTAGAAGCACTTCAAGGTATTTGCACGCCGAAATCTCAAATGCTCAAAGATGTCTTCATCAAGAATAAGATCCGAACACAACTTCATCTCCCTCTCTCTCTCTCTTCATTGCTATCCCGAAACATTTGTCTTTTGTTTCAGAATATAATGGACCATCAGAACTTGGGTCAGGCATAACAACTCCCACACAAGCACCCTGATGGTTTTGAACTAATGATCTATAAGGGTCTCAGGGAACTCTTACAACAGAGCTATGCACAATTAAAACTGCTAAGGACAGTGATCAATAAGTTTCAATTTTCTTCCTTCGTTCTAGATGACTTGAGACACCCTCATGAACTCCCATTTGGAAAGGAAAAGACTTAACAAAATTGCACTTATCAAACAACGCATACAAACCTGCAATAGTTATTAGGTAACTCTGAGGACAAATTGGATTCTATAGTCATTGATTGTGAATAATTTTAAACCTGCACACAAAGTTAATTATTGCTTAGAGGAGCTTGGCAACAATCAGATGATCTGAATTTCATAAGGGCACAATTGAACAAACCATTTTTTTGTTCCTAGTTGAAGCTGAATATTCATGTACTACTGCCGTAAGTGGGTTCAACACTAGGATTGCGAGGGAAAGAACGAACTCTTTAATGCAGCTGTTTTTCCAACTTGTCTACCACGAAGATAGTATGCTTGACTTCTCTTCTATGCAAAGAAAAAGACTTCTCTTCTATGCATAAAAGGCTCTATGTAAGTATGTAAACAACATTCCGTCACATATAAACGGAACTGGTACTTAAGAAATACAAAATTTAGCAGGGTCAGGGTATTAGTGAGCATAATAATTAGATGAATCAGACACTTAACACACAACCCCAGTTGACACATGTAACCTAGGGCCACATAATTCTAAACCAAATGATTCTGTTTGTCAGAAATTTGAGATTGATCATGAATTATTCATAGACAAGCACATAGGCAGGTGAATGCTAAGTTACCTTATTCAGGTCTTTTCTCCAAATTGCAACTATCTCTGAAACCTTGCTCGGAAAGTAAGACCGTGCCATCAAAGCAGCCTCAGGTATCCGATTGCTGCAAAGTTTCCCATTCAGAACAACATCCAGATTAGTACTAGCCATGACTGCAGGCTATTTAGAGATTGAAAACAATTAAAAGAAAAAACACCTGTCGACCAAAAGCTGTAAGCACTCTTCCAATTTACCCAACATGAATAGACAAAGGAAGGCCATATTGTTTTTTCCATGCTCGATAGCCAGAGATGCGAGTTTTGATATCCCTTCTGCATCTCCTAAGGAAGAGTAGAGTAGTAACAAACCACTCAAGTCCATTGCATTTTTCAAACAGTCCTCAACCATCTCTAACTGCAACACATCAAAAGGATGGCATTTTAGACAAATAGTCCAACTTCAATTGACAGGATGATTGTCAAGAGCAGCGCTACTACAAATACACATAAGGAACAGAAACGGAATATGCACCTACTGAAACATCTCATTTGTAATACAGTCAATGCTCAAATTATTTAGAAGAAAAATCAGATATCGCCTTCACAAGCCACTAGAGATATGTTTAAAGTCAAACAAGGGAAAGAACTTATTGTGCGCAATGAATTTTGCAGACATGTCTAGGAAACAAAAAAAAAAAATCATCTGTAGTCAGGATCTGTAGCTACTTCCAGTGCCTCCTCTATCATTCCCCGCGATTCTAAGAAATGGGCCACACTAAATAACAGGTAACATTCTTCATTAGGATCCGAAGCAAACTTCAGAACCCAAGTTTTGCATCAAAATAGAAAACAAGAGAAAAATAGGGAGAAGTAGGGAGAGAGATTTGACTCGTAATGGTATACATTTTCTGATCCCAGGATCATGGACTTACGAAGAAACCCGTGAGTAGTGTATGACAATAGTACATTAGCAAGGTGGTTTTTTGATACAATACTGCTGAGATATTCTTCATTCTCAGTTTTGGTAGATACAGGAGGGCTTGTCAAAGATGAGACACATCTATTATGGTGCTCCTTGGGAATTGAAGGTAAAATCTCATTGGCTCGCTCCACGTCACCACGCATCACAAGAGTTTTGTACTCAATCAAGCTAAGAAGTAACATGTATCCGATAACACTACAAGGAAGAAAGCAACTCACCAAGATGTTAATAATGAATATCATAGTGTTATTGCTCCAATAGTATCTTTAAAAACCACACTTACTTGAACTCTTTGTCAATCATACGTGGTGGACCAGCAAAAGCCTTTTAGAGATTAAAGCAAACCCTTAATTAGACTAATAAAGCGCATATATCAAATCAAACTACATACTGCGCTATCTAAGAAAACCCTAACCTAGTCTTTCCCTGCAGGAAGTAGATCCAATCGTAGCGTCCAGCGAATTGGCCGTCGATTTGTTCAATGATTGTCGACTGCGTAATCGACGGCGGCAAGTGGCAGACCACGGCATTCGTTCGATCTAACTGGCCCTTCATTTACCCCCCCAAAAAAACAAAAACCCTGGAAATTCTACTAGACGCTTACAAAATGAACCGATGCTTCAAAAACCCCAAGTGACTTAATCTATCCTTTCTCATTTTGGCCAGAGAAAAACCGACCACAGAGATGTAGAGCTAGGGCTTTTCTCTGCCTAAACCGAGATACTCACATCACCTTATACAGATCCAAGCCAAAACGAGAGAGAGAGAGAGAGAGAGAGGCAGGCATACCGGTAGTCGATGAAGAGAAGACTAGAGGGAGAGAGTGTCGTCTATAGAGCGGCTAGGGCTTTTTTGTTGTAGGGGTTTTCCGGAAAAGTAGGATGGAAACGCAACGAATCCTCTTGGAGTGTGCTATTTTCAATCACAGTTACGGAAAGAAAATGAGATAAAATATCAAAATTACGATCTCGCTTTTTTAGGAGATGCGGTAAAATCTATAAACCATCTCAGTTTTTTTGGAAAAGTGTGATTAATAATTCCCTCCCAATTTCTTTATCACGCTTTTGAAAAAAGTGTGATCTTTCTAAATTTCTTAGTGTGATCTTTATACAATTGTAGTAGTATGAGTTTGGGGGTAGTCATCGCATCAGCGTACAACATTGTACTACATACATTTGACGAGAATGTTGGAGGTTGTTATACTCACTTACCCCTGAGATCCCCTCTAGTTCCAGTCCAACAACGCAAAGAAATAGCTATTGCCCGTATTAGCAACCACTTCGTGTAACTTTTTTTGCACCCTCATCACCATGTACCACCCATCCCAATATGGTGGTGGGAGTATGCGTCAGATGAAGCTAAAGGATGGGCTTTTAGTTATACATACGTCTTGATTTGTGGTTCCACATACTGGGCTACGCGTCGGGACCACAATTTGGAGGCAATATTGATTAGGGCTGAACATTGTCAACGTGATTGTAATATTTATTCACTTTTAAATGTGATTGTAATATTATTCACTTTTAAAAGTTTTTATTTATTTATTATTCATTGCTAAGACAAATTAATTAACTAATTAAAATAATATAAAGTTTCTAAATATAAAGCCAAATTTAAATGCAAATGAAAAAAAAAATTACTTGCAAATGTAATTTGAGTAAACCAAATTAAATAAGTAATTAAATAGATAAAGTTAAAATAGTAAATGAAATAAATAAAATTCAAATAACATCTTTACTGGGTAAAGTAATTGGGACGAAAAAAAGAAAGAAAGAGTAATTGGGCCGAAAAGGGAGGGTGGCGGGGAGGGCAGTTGGGGGAAAGGGGGGTGAATAAGTACTTTGGTAGTCTTTGGTATATGTTTTATTGGGTGCTAAGGAAAGGGACAAAGGTCGGATAACAAAAAAAAAAAAAAAAAAGGGAAGGGAAAAAGGGAGTACTAAAAACTCTAACATACTCTTTTATCAAATAAAAAATGATAAATGTACAACAACGAGTTCCAACAAGTTTCTAACACACTCACATTATTATCAAATTTCCAAGATAAAAAATTCCCAAGAGGGCAAGAACTATTATGCCACATTAATACTTCCGCATTTTTCTTTTCGTCATTTTGTCATTTTTATCGAATTTTTTTAAATTCACGTTTTACTTTTTGGACTAGTCATCCGTCTCAATGAAAGAAGTATAAAAATAAAAAAATTATATTAAAAAGAAAAAAAAATCACTAATGTAGAAAAATACCAAATAATTTGTATTTTTTTTTGTCTATAGTGATGTCTTACATGAAATTCTTTCACATTTGATCCACATTTTTATATCACTGTTTGAATCCTCTGGTCGATACCAACGATTCCTAAAATTAGATGAAAAGTTAAATAAAAATTACAAGTAAGTTTTGGTTGTTCAACTCACTAACTTCCTTCTTCACTAACTTCACTGATATGATATGACCCATTGATATGATATATATATCCTACGGAAATAGAAAAAGATATACCAAACAAAAATTAACACGAATTTAATAAAAAAAATTAAATGACTAAAAAAGGAAAAGTTAAATAAAAATTATAAAAAGTAAGTTTTGGTTGGTAAACTCAATAAAAGTAACTTCTCCACTCCTGATGATACATATATATAGGGAAAACTTCTAAAACGGGATTCCCGTTTCTGGACCTCCATGATCCAAATATTTTTTTGACGATCCGAGCCGTCCAATGTGTTCAGAAGGTGTTTTCAAGTGTCCACGCGGGAAATCTTCAAAAAAAAAATACCATGAAGGGCTTGATCCAAGTAGTTTTCGCAAAAAATACCTTTATTTTTTGCGAAAACTACTTGGATCAAGCCCTTCCTGGTATTTTTTTTTGAAGATTTCCCGCGTGGACACTTGAAAACACCTTCTGAACACATTGAACGGCTCGGATTTTCCGAAAACAATTTGCAAAACAAAAAAAACACCAAAAAACCTCTAATCCGGGAAGTCCGGATTAGAAATTTTCAGTATATATATAGGCAAATTTTCTAGTCCAAACCTCCCGACAAAAAGAAAAAATTGATTTTTTTTGTGTTGCAAATTATTTTTGGAAAATCCGAGCCGTCCAATGTGTTCAGAAGGTGTTTTCAAGGGTCTACGCGGGAAATCTTCAAAAAAAAAAGTACCGGGAAGGGTTTGATCCAAGTAGTTTTCTCAAATAATGTATATTTAAATTTTTTGTGAAAACTGCTTGGATCAAGCCCTTCCCAGTATTTTTTTTTGAAGATTTTTTGCGTGAACCCTTGAAAACACCTTCTGAACACATTGGACGGATCGGATCGTCAAAAAAATATTTGGATCATGAAGGTCCGGAAACGGGGGTCCGGATGTGAAGCTTACCCTATATATATATATATATCCTACGGAAATAGAAAAAGATATGCCTAACAAAAATTAACACCGGCGGCGACTTTGGGTTCCCGTTTATGCCGCAACGGTTTTTTCTCCTCTCTCCCTCTCTAGAAAATGGGCCATTCATGGAGCTCCAGAAGACGACCTAACACCCACAATCAACACCATCAAACCCCCTCTCCACAGCCAGAGTCCCCGACGCCACGATCACGGCCGGCGCCGCCGCCACCAATCTACGCCTTCGCAGCCAACGCTCCATATCCTGCGCCCCCTCAAAACCCTAATCTAATGATGCCCGCTCCTTTTTTCCCCTACCCTCAAAACCCTAACTTCAATGCCCACAATTACCCCACGCCCCTTATGGGTCAGTACAATTACTATACGAATTTCGTAAATTACAGTAACGCAGGGCCGGGTTTTTATCCTCTGCCGCTGCCGTCGCCGCCTCCGTATGTGGATCATCAGAGTGCGAAGAAGATTAGGAATTACGTGAATATTCATAAGGATACTATAAGGATTGATGCGGACGCGAAGAACCCAGATTACCATTTAGTGTCTTTCACTTATGACGCTATGGTTGATGGCAGGTATTGTGGCCTCCTTCAAATGAACCTTTTAGATTTGTTTAAAGTTCTATGAGGTTGGCCCCGGTATGTTTATTGAATGAAAAAACTTCTTAAGCAAAAAATGTCCCTAAAATCCTAAATTATAGCCATTTTTGGTAAACGTGTATAAAATTAAATGTTGGCTTCATATATACACTATCTAGTCTCTTTCTCGGATCCAGCAATAGCAATATATACTTGTGGATTACATATTTTGTTATTAATATAGAAATACATGTGATTCGGGCCCGATAGATAGAGACACTGTGTCCGCCACTGGTTGCGATTTGCGCAAATGGATAATTGGTTAATCAAGTGGAATAGCTTGGTCTATTGGTTAGTTGATTGTGTTATTTTCTTCAGAAATTTGTCTGAAACTTCGGATTCTGAATATGTTTTGTCGCTGTTTTGCATGAGAATTTTCTGTTTTGCTCTTTTCCCAAATGTATTAATCAAGTTGTTTGATCTAATTATGGCAACATCTAATCATTAATCCAACCGCAATGTAGAGCTTGAATAGAAGAAAGAACCATACTTCGATTATGTTTTACCCGAATCATATAAGGGCTTTTCTTTCTTTCCATGACCAAGCCAATAGGAAGCCTCAATGTGATCCGCCCCAGTTGAGATACTTTAAATGTTGCATCGGAAAAACATTTTTTGTTTTAATATATGCATAGTTTGTTGGTGTTGTGAGGTATAATGGCTTTTTAATTGTGTATTAATTATGGTTAATGTATCTTAAAATACTCAATATGTAGCCTGATACAGTTTATAAAATGGAAAAAACGATACACGATACGTTTCCCGATTTGAAAAGCTCATGTACTAGATTCATCCGCGGGTGCCCTTGAAAGAATTGGTTATGTAACAATTGACACCTTAGGGCTCTCTCTCTCTCTCTCTGAAGAACAATCTTTGTAAACCTTGTTCTGAGTTCTTTTGCTTAACCTTTGATTGATTGGTCTTATTATCATTTGAACATCTTTTGCATTTAATTATGATTAATTGTTGAACCAGAAGATTTTCTTATCTGTGTGGGATTTTATTATTGCTCGGTGTATATTGACAGCGAACTTCTTTTCTTTTCTTGTTAAACATTTTTTTCAATATTTTTTGCAGTATTACCATTTTTTACTTCGGCAAGGAAGGGACCAACTGTACCTTCACTGCATTATACCCTAAGATCCATATACCTGTGAGGATTCCGTTTCAGAAAGGAGCGAGCCAGAAATTTTGTCAGGCCTCAGGAACTGGTATTGACCTGCGATTATTTGACGTCAATGACTTAGCAAACCCTGCAAAACCTTTACCAGAAGAAGAAGTTTTTCCACTTGTTATATCAGCAGAGTCAAGCTCACCATCTCTGTCAAATGATAAGATGCTCGATGATTCAGCAATGACTATAGCTTCCCATGCACAAATTACACAAGCTGTCTTGGAGAAGACTGATGAGAGCCGTTTTCGAGTAAAAGTAGTGAAGCAGATTCTATGGGCTGAAGGTGTTAAATATGAGCTACGTGAGATTTTTGGAATAAGCAGTTCGACTGAATCAACCAGCAATGAGAATGATTCAGGAACAGAATGTGTAATTTGCATGACTCAGCCGAAGGATACTACAGTTTTGCCATGTAGGCATATGGTGAGAATCTCCATTTCAACCCCAAATACTTCTCTTTATACATGATTCAAGGGTTTAAGAAGTTATTCTAGTTAATTACTTCTTGAAAGGTTCTCAAACCAGACTAGTCAGTAACAAGGCCAAGGAGTTCACTCAACTTTCATGAGCGTCTATTTTCTTTCTGTTGTTGGAAGGTTTTGATTTTATCCTAATAGTTAAGATATGATCTATGTTGAATGGAATCTTCTCGTATAAAGTGTTCGTGTCTAAAACTCGCACTTAGGTAAGGATTTGTGGGTTGTGTCTAACATAGTGGTGGACATTCACCTGACAAACTTATTTTGCAATTTGAGCTTTCCACATAACTATCCACAAAACTCCCATATTATGCATGAAATGCTCGATATTATCATAGAAACACCTTTTTTACTCTCGAGGATAAGGAAAATGTTAATGATGAAATAGGATTACTTTCCAGTGTCCACGCGAAACCAATGCTTGAGTCCAAACAAAGACCAACTTATTGAACTGCCTGTAGGGGTTATTAGGTTGGTCATAGTTGCATTGATTTTATCAACAACGGTGAGACACTGTTGTGGCCCATTCAGGGTCCTTGGCTGATTCAACTAACCTAAGGTTATTGAAAACACGTGGCTTGGGAGTTTCAAGAGGCTAAAGCAATTGTTTATCTCATGGGGTGATCTTATATGTAGTTCCCAAATAGATTCTCAGGAGAGATTATTGTCTTTAACAAAGAACATCAAGTACGGAAGTAATTCCATACATCCTACCCGCTGGATATGTGGTGGCCCACTTGTTTTTGTGAATACCCTGTAATGTTTCCTGTGGATGATGTAACTTAGATAAACGTTCTGTATTATTAGCTGCCGTATGCATACTCCAAACAAGATTTTACGGTTATCCAGCTACACTTAGAGATTTTTATTTGAGGAAATGATTTTCTATAAGAGCCCGAGTGAAAGAAAATGGGAGCAACGCAATAACTTGTCTGATTATGCCCTGAAAGGTGTCAAAGCAAGCATTTTAAGATACTCCCGAGACTTTTGGTTTATAATGGCTTGCTACTCTCTGTGTGTGTAATTAAGAAAGCGTGTTTTGTCTTCTGCAGTGCCTGTGCTGCGACTGTGCCCAAGCATTGAGGCTTCAATCTAACAAGTGTCCAATATGTCGCCAGCCCATTAAAGAACTCATGGAAATTAAGATTATTCGAGGTAATAGTCAAAGATCCTATTCTTGATGATGCACTTCTGGTTGTTACCTGCCATTCAACTTCATCTTATATTTGTAGACGTGTAACCTGTGTTGGATGTACTCCTGTAAATATATAGAGCACCCATGGACACTGTAAACTTGGGTAAGGGTAACAGTAATGTCTTCGACGTTTTTATTTGAAGAATCATCTAGGAAACATATCTAATCATTCAACTTTACGGCAAATGCACGACATGCTCATTGACACCTTGGAAACATCATTTAACCTAGGAAAATAAAGAAATGTTCTACTGAATATGAATGTTTTATTGTGTTCCTATAACCTTGATAGGACATAGTATTATTCGACATTTAGACATGTACTTGCACTAGACACCCGTACGATTTTCCCTTTGAAACTGTGTAGCAAGTCTCTCACATCAGTTAATGATTCTTTTTGGAAGATAGGTAATCTACTGGCTTAAAACATTTTCCTTGTATATGTTCCAGAACAATCATGACCTTAAGGTTTTACCAAGGAAGAACCAATACTTGGGCACAGGAAATATGAAGCCATTCAGGTGGGTGCTATTTTGTACAGCCATTTAAACCACATTTAAAATGTTGGAGGCTAACCATTCCCTTTGAGAAAGGAGGTTTTGATTACTGCTGGAGTAACATCTGGGTTTCTTCAGTTTTTGTACTTTTATTGCATTTGTGAATGGTGATTGTATTTATATGATTCGACAAAGACGCAATTAAGCCGAAAGATATGAAATATATGATGAAAACTTTGCCTCCCCTCACCATCCTCTTTTCCATTTTGTTAGTTTAAAAATTTTGTGCACCTATTTTCTTTGCAACCAATCTGAATTTGCAATGCCCCGATAAACTGTTGCATTTACATTGCATTAGATTAGTGTTACCCTTTGGCCCTGTTCGACCCTTTCAGTTGCATGGGAAGGATGAGAAATGCTAGGAAACTAACTTCCCTGCAACTTTTGTTCATTTACCACGAAAGTTGTGGGACCTTGATTTCCTCCCTTTAACTGTGTCTAACACGAGTGAGTAAACAACGGCGTGAACTGATTGCACGGGTGTGTCAGGTATAGATTGCAGTTCAAGTTGCAAATAGGTGTGAATGTCTCGATCTGACTTTGAATATGACTTTGGACACCCTCTTTTACGGGACGGAGAATATCTGTACATGAGACATTTGTAAGGACCCGTATTTTTACATAATTTTTCCGGAATAATGTTGGGTAAATGTGAGTAATTAAATTTTGACTTGAGGGGTCGAAGAGAGAGCATTTAAATGCATTTGGGTCTTTTTAAAGTACATTTGGAAGTTTTGGGGTGAAAGTGTAATGGGGTGAGAGTATATAAGGCATTATATTCTTGCATTTTCTAACAAAAACAGCCCCTCTCTCTCCCTCTCTCTGCCCGACTTCTCTCTCTCACTCCTCTCCTCCATTTTTCTTGCTTCAAAGCTCCAAGAATCCACAAAACCTCAAGTCTCCTTTATAAACCTCACCTAAAATCACCTCCTTTGCGCATTTTGAAGCTTGGATTGCACTCATTTCGCACCAAGAAACCCCATTTCGGGTTGGAGCAAATTGGAAGCTAGGGTTTTCATTTACCCACTCATTTCAAGCTCAAATCTTGAGGTAGGAAGACAAATTCTACTCCCTCTAGTTGTATTTAGGTGATATAAAGCATATAACTTGCTCTTGTTTCTCAAATCCTTTGAATTCATGCTTTGCTCCCATGGTTGGTTTGTTTGAGCTAAATTTTGTGATCTATGATTTGAGTACTTGTTTGTTGCAATTGATAGTTGTTTGACACTCCCTTGAGGTCCATTAGTCACTCTACATATCCAATTTTTGGCCATATGCTTCACATTTATGTTTGGGTTGAAATTCCACACCTACAATGGTGAAAATCTGTCAGTTTTCTGGGCAGTGAGCTGCTGCCCCTGTTTTCCAGAAACTGTCCCCTGTTTTGGGGTGGTTTTAGGCCACCCTTTGATGCCCGTTTGGTCCCCTATCGTCCATATCTTAGTTGCACGAAGCGGGGGCGGGGGCGGGAGCGGGAGCGGGGGCGGGAGCGCGGGAGCGGAAGTACCTAGAAGCTCCCGAGGTTGGGAACGCCTATGTATATTTTAAATATTTTTTAATAATTTTATGTACTTTAAAGAAGGGGGTTAATAAAGTCCATTTTCTGAAAATAAATTAGATTTTCTGAAAATAAATTAGACTTGTAAACTTTATTGGGCCACCCATAGTTATCCTGGCCCAATACCTTTTCGTCAATAGGCTAGTTATTTATACATCAGAGTTGTAAAATGCATACAGCTGGAGCTGGTACTGCTGTAGTTAATTATCTCCCACCGAGAAGTACAGT
Organism: Vaccinium vitis-idaea; assembly: GCA_963854785.1. NCBI lineage: Eukaryota > Viridiplantae > Streptophyta > Magnoliopsida > Ericales > Ericaceae > Vaccinium > Vaccinium vitis-idaea. The sequence goes on along the minus strand of OY978225.1, from coordinate 17,477,819 downwards.
ACAGCTGTAGTCAACTAAGTCATTATACAGTACTGCTGTAGTCAGCTGTAGTCAACTAAGTCACATTGATCAAAAAAAAAAAAAAACTAAGTCATTTATACAGCTGGTAAAGCTGTATCTACCCCATTTCTTCTTCTCAAACGAAACCCACAGATCGAGACTCTCTCTCTCTCTCTCTCTCTCTCTCTCTGCAAATCGTGCCTCTCTCTCCGACGATTACACTGCCAAATCATCTATCTTCCATGGTCTCCGATAATTACGCTATCCAGTCGTCTCTCTACCATGGTTTGTCTGACGAAATCGTCTCTATTCCATCGTTGGAAGTAAACGACGACGGCGTACGGAGTCGATCGGAGCTCTGGCGATTGAAGCTCAACCGAAAGCTCCCATCTACCTTAGGGGCGCGATCCCATCTCAAGAGAGACGCGCTCCCGTCGCGTTTCTGTGCAAGAAACGCGGAATCGCGTTTCTTGTACGGGAGCGGCTCCAAAGTAGACGTTTCCTGCAACTAAGGTCCATATCTTCGTGTTTTTGACCCAAACCATCATTTTGAACAACGAATCCACTTCGAATTCATAAAATTAACCCTTGGGCACATGAATTAACAAATTTTATGTTTTACGTATCGGACACGCGTCGGTTGACACATTTTGGCGAAAATGGTGAATATTTGGAACAAATGGGACTTTTGGGAACTTTTGAAAGACAAATGGTTTTGAATTGATATTATTGGATAAAATGAACTCTAGGGATCACCCGTTTGGTGTCCCTAGCCATGGGTGCACGGAGCCCGCGAAATCCGGCAGGGGTGCACGGAGCCCATGAAATCCGGCAGAGGGATACTTCCCTAATAAAATTGATGAATGTTTTCTTTCGAAATGTTGGTTATGATGTTTCGGGTTCATTTGACATATTTGGCGAAAATTGGCTTTCGATATGCGAAAAATGAGGATTTTGGTAACAACTTAGGCTTGGTGGGATACTTAAAAATGGTTTTGGAACATTTAGACACATTTGGACACTTGGACACTTTCGGTTACTTTGTGGTCGGGTTATAGCTTTTCGTTCATCTTAACTTTATATAGCGATCTTATCCATTGTCATACTCATCCATTATGCATGTATCATGTTTATACACATAGTGCTAGTAGAGTAGTTTTCCTACTGGGCTAGTGAGCTCAACCTATAAATTTTCAGGTATTCGGCATGGAGCATGAGATGGATGTTTGAAGTGTGGTTGTATAACATTGGAGTTCATCGAGCATGAAGTTATTTTCCCATCTTTGTTTTATATTTTTGAAAGATGGTTTTGTAACTTCAATTTATTAATCTTTTGACTATTTGGTTATTGTAATAACTTGTAAACTTTGTACTCACGCATTCGGGTTGTGGACGCTAGTGGATAGAACTTGTTTATTTGAAATGGTGGGGTTATATTATGCTGACTTTGACTATTCAAAGGAAAATTATGAGATCTTGACTTGTCCTACGTGGATTGTATTTACTTTTGGGTTATTAAATTTGAGGGCGTGACAACATTAGTTGGGCGAAGTCTAGGGCTTGAGTTCTTGTGTGACGTCTGTTGTCTTGGTTTACACACAACAGAACAATTCGAGACATCGCGTTCATTGATCAGTTAGTAAACTCAATTGGTCATCACAAGGGAAGGTTCAAAGTCAAAAACTAGCTATCCTATGTAGGGATTATTTGTTGTGCTCTCTCCGGGTTAGCTTTGTAGTATGCGTTAGTTTTCCCCAATTACTTTTTTTTTTTTTTTTTTTGTTTGGGGGGGGCGGGGAATTGTTGGAATATTATGAATAAAATTGGGTATTCGGAGGGTCTCTAGGGGAAAATTGGGTATTCGGAGGGTCTCTAGGGGAAACCAAAGAGTCCCTTCCAGGTTTGTGGAACCTAGACAATGTAGCTGAAAAGCCAGCGATTACAACTGATTAATTCCCCCTTATGAAGTGAGCAATTTTACTCTGGGAGTTTCATCCATTCATTGGTGGTGAGCAACTCAAGAGTCATCTAGTCCTATATCTTGTGCAATCACGAATTGGGTTGTACACCATAATTTCTTATCCTTGAGTGAGAGAAAGTGAGACGATGGTTTTAGTTCGCCTAGGCGATCTCCGATGGTTTTCTGACGGTTGTGGTTCTAGCCATTTTATCCAGCGAAACAAACGCCTATGCAACCTGCAATACCCTCGGTAGGCGGTGAATTTGTTTTAAGGAGACTGTTGTTTCACAGAACTTGGTTCATTTCATGTTTCCACAATACAATTTGTATTTCGTTCTTTAATCTACAATTCAGTTCTGTAATATATGTGAATTATAACTGTTCTTTCGAATTCTCTGTTTATGCCGTATTTTTCCAACCATGTTTGTCGTCACAACCTTACTTATAAGCAAACCTATGTCAATCTATATAGGGATGACAATATCGCACAAACCGTACTGAACCAATTGGTATGGGTTTTAGCCTAGTTTTTAACCATGATTTTGGTCTTGACTTTTGATTTAGAAAACCCAGCCGATTCGGTTTCGTATGATAACCATAACGAACCGAACCATAAGATAATTACGTAAATAAGCTTACAAAATTACGTAAATACGCTTACACATGTAACAAAAATTGATAGATGTAGTGATTAGTTTATTGCCGTTTTATGTTATTCTGTTGTTGGTTAATGGATATTTAGTGTCTTTGAACTCTATGGTGTATTAATTTGTTGACTTTTTTTTGTATATTTTGTAATTGAAGATATTGTTGATGGGTATTCAACGTCTTTAACGACGTTAAAAATTTCAGCAACCGGTTTCTTTGCAAAACTGAACTGAACTCGTAACCAATGGTATTGGTTGCAGTTTAGATAAAATAAAAATCGCTGGTTTTGGTTTTGGTTTTAGCAATAATCGAACAAAACTGCTCCTTGCCATCCCTAAATCTATATACTCAGATGTTTTCCTTACAACTTACAAGTGAGAAAGCATAACCGCGTGGAATTGCTTGGTTATGCAATAATTGTTTTTTTGTTTTTTGATAGCTAATAACCTGCCAAGCAGGGCTACAATGGAAACAGCAACAAGGCTATAGGGACTAGGATTCTAACAAGCAAAATGAAAATCCACGAAAACGCTGTAAAAATCTGAAAAAACACTCCAGTAACCTGCCTACTAGCAAACCTCCTACCCCTAATATTCCATAAAAGCTCAAAATCCGGAGCCCTCCGCTGGGACACACTTCCAGTGGCTGGCCGGACATTGACCTGATTGGTGGTCACTTGTACGATCTCTTCCCTGATCTTGCGGTACCAGCAGCACTGGAAGTGGAGAAGAAAATGGCCAGTTGTGCAAATCCAGAGATAGAAGAAAGCCAAGGAAGTGGAGTTGTGAGGATAAAACTGGTCATCAGTAAACAAGGCAAAATTTTATTTTCGTCATTCACGATTCATTTTATTATCAATCTCAGTCACAATCTCAATCCCAATCCCGTTCCTCTTTTAATCCTCGAAACTATACCCTGTATCAAAAGTTATGCCTAAGAATCCAATGGGTCCTTTCCCTTTCTATTCACAACTAGGAGGCCAAATTTATAAAAGCTTTTGACAACTTTTCATTACTGGATGATGCAATGATGCATTATAGAATCATTTGAGCTATTGAAGCAGTCTATCCTTTATCATTGAAACCTCGTCCCATTGCATGATGGAATCTTCACCATTTGCATGATATAGACGTTTTCATTGTTATTTGGATTGGAATTTTATGACAATTTTATAAATTCTGTTGAATAATTTGGGGGAAATTTATAACTTGCACAAATTTCTATAGGCGTATTATAATTTTGGTGAAGTCAAATATGCAAATTAAGTTTCAAGCTCATAACAACTCGGACGGAATTTAATTTAAAAAACTGTCATAAGTTAACTAAAAAATTCACTCAACATAAAAATTACATCTGTTTGTTGCAATAATTAATTGGCTTTCTCATTCCAAATAGGGCCTCAAACTATGTTTGAAAATTGGAGAAAGTGAGAGAATCGAAAAAGAACAGGAGTATTTAAGAATAAAACAGGTAGAAAAGTTTAAGAAAAATTATACTCCATTATGCTCAATACTTTACCCTAACCTTGAGATGATACTGTTGGGACCTGTTTCACTAACTTTTGCCTTTTTGACTTATTGATATTTTAAAATTTATGTATATTACATATCTCAAAAGGCGTTTAAAAAAAAAAAAGGGCCCCCCCAAAATCGGGAGAATGACCAATCAGTGGTAAAAGGGGCAAAAAATGACCAAAACATGGCCATGGTTTCACAAATGACCAAAGCATGGGAAGGGGAAAAAAATTTACACATACACGACAATTTTCACGTGCATTGCCGTAAATACCCCTCATTCTATTTTTTTTTTCCCAAAATGAAACCCAAGGTTCTAAAACTCGCTAGGCGCTCCCAAGGCGGCTGGGTACCTCCTAACTTCTAGGGCTGAGTACTCGGTGCCTAGTTGGGATAGTCGGTCTAGTTGAGCTAGTCAGGTTAGTCAGTGAGGGACCTTCTAGCGCCTAGGCGACAAGTACTCGGCCTTCTAGACATTCTTTTAGAACACTGATCAAACCTCTCTCTCTTTCACTCCCTTTACAACCCATTCGACTAACCGAACACCAAACCCCCCCCCCCCCCAATCGATACAAAGACCAGAGAAACAGAGGGGGGGCGATCGATCACTGACGACTCCCACCATTACCCCCCGACCATCGGAACCTGCAACACTTTCCTCTCCACCTCTGGCGACCGTCACCACCACGAAGGTCTCTCTCTCTCTCTCTCTCTCTCTCTCTCTCTCTCTCTCTCTCTCTCTCTCTCTCTCTCTCTCTGCATTCAAGATCTGTGCCCAGCAAGCCACCGTCGCCGTCGTTAGCTCCGACAAAGACAAGAACGGCCTAGATAAGTTCTTCTAGTAAACATCTTCATAGTATCGATTTGTAAGTTCTTCGAATTTGTAATCGTGATTGTATTTTCGGTTGTAGCCTTTTAGAGCAAAACCAATGCTAGATGCAAAATAACTATAGCCATTGCCATATTTTGGCACCAAAAAGTGAGTTTTAGTGCCAAAATAGAACCCAACCTCCCGTGGTTAGGTTCTATTTTAGAACCAAACAGTTCCAAATTTTTCTGACTTTTCCTCCACCTCACTTTTCATAACTTTTTCAACCCCAATTCAACTATCTACATTAATTTCAACCCCGTTGTGATATAATTTTTCAACCCCTGTTCCTAACTAATTTTTCAACCCCCCATTCTACCTAATTTTGCGGATATTTTTAAATCCACCATTCTCAACCCCTGTTCTACCTAATTTTTTAGATATTTTACCTAATATTGGGTAAAAAATGTAATTAATGGAACATAATTATTATTTTAAAAAACTAAATCAAAGTACAATGTGGCTCAATACTCTTTAAAATAATTACTTCAAAAAAAAGAATAAAAAGTTATTACAATGTGCTTGATATCACTGGTAAAAAAATAACTTTTGCTTGATCAACCTTAGCCAGTGATTATTGCTTAAAATAAATGATTAAAAAATTATTACTTGAATAAGAAATTATATGTAATTGGGAGAAAAAGGGGAATCACCGAAAAAGGGGAAATCAGATTGTTGTCTCTCTCTCTTCCCAAAACGATCTCTCTCTGTCTACTCTATCTCTCTCTACATCTCCATCTCCAGTGCCCCCACACCACACCTATCGGCCAAACCCCCCCCCCCCCCCCCCTCAAAAAAAAAAAAAAAAAAAAAAACCCATTGGCCAAACCCATGTATCAACGAACCGATCGGCCAAACCATAAACCCTCATAGATCGGCCAAAACAGTCCACCATGGTGAGAGCATGGTCGATTTTGGAGTTTATCATGGTGAGAGTATGTTCCAGCATCAACTCCAGCTACTTTCCGACAAGATTCAGGTACTCTCCGGTTTGTATAGTTGAAGATGGCAGTTGGGATTTGGTGATGTGGCAAGGATGGCTATCCTTGGTTCTATATTTGGAACCAACTTTGCATTTGTTCCATTTTGCATCCAATCGTAGCTTTGCATTGGAGCCTTCAGTTCTATAATCTGGTTCTATTATAGAAATGCAACCCATTTTACTGTTGGAAATTTTTTACAAAATTTCGGATGAATGAAACCGGGGCGTTTCGGAGGGTCTGACGAGGCAACCAAACGGTCTACTTCGGGTTCGATGAATCTGGACGGAGTAATTATTTCCAGCGGTTACGAGTTGTTAATACCCCTCATGAAGTGAGGTTAATGGCACCTAATAAATTCGGGAGTTACAGAATTCATTCCAATTTATGTTGGCAGTTTCATGTCTTCTACCTATATAAATATATCCAGTTCTTATTGTGTACAAGGAATTTTTTGCATGTATCACCTTGAGGTTCATGAACTTTGGTTTTGAGAGAGGGGAAGACGCAAGTCAGTTCGCCAAGGCTACCAACGGTGGTGTTCCGGAGGAATGTGGTTTTAGCCGTTTTATCCTGGGACGAAGACGCCGGTGTATCCTACAACACCCACGGTAGGCGGCGAATCTTTGTTAAGGAGACTGTGGTATCACAGGACTCGGCTCGGTTCGATTTTTTTAACTCAATTTACGGTTTGTATTTCGTATTCCATTCTTGTAATCTGTAATTTTAATTTGAGTATCAATGGAAATTGTTCTTTGAAATACGTGATTGCCGACTATTTTTTCCAACAAGCTTAACAAAGATTCGTGATCGTTGATCGGCAATCGAATTTCCAGAAAACAATTTCTGTCTTAGTTCTAACTATTTGGTTGCAGAATAGTTATCTTGACAGATTAATTTTCGAGGTGGGGTATCATTGATGTGTGGCATTTGGATTGTTATCAGAGATGTGAGAAAGTGTATAGGGTGTTAAATCAACCCTCACACAAGTCAATGTTATTTATATTATTGTGCATCTCAATACAAGTCTACGATAGGCGATGTGGGACAAAACTAACATAAACATATTCTAACACTCCCCCTCAAGCTGGAGAATAAATATCAAAAAGTCACAGCTTGTTACATAGCAACTCTAATCGAGGCTTGAATAATGATTTGGTAAACATGTCGGCCAACTGAGCACCCGTAGATACATATGGAGTAGATATCACGCCACCAGTCAGCTTCTCACGTACTAGATGACAATCAACCTCAATATGCTTAGTCCTCTCATGGAATACTGGGTTTGAGGAAATGTGAATAGCAGCTTGATTATCACAATACAGAGGCATGGACAGTTGCACACTAAATCCAATCTCTTCAAGAAATGATCGCAGCCACACAACCTCACATGTCGTGTGTGCCATTGCTCTATACTCTGCTTCTGCACTAGACCGGGCTACTACTGTCTACTTCTTGCTTTTTCCAATTAACAAGATTTCCACCAAGAAAGACACAATAACCAGTAGTAGATCTCCTATTAGACGGCCCTCCTGCCCAATCAGAATTAGTAAATGCCTCAACGTGTAAGTGTCCGCTAGCCCGATACAACAAACCCCGTCCTGGATGTAGCTTAAGATACTTCACAATTCTAAGGACAGCCTCCCAGTGTGGATAACGAGGAGCTGACATAAATTGACTCACCAAACTAACTGCAAATGAGATAGCCGGACGTGTAATCGTGAGATAATTTAACTTACCAACCAACCGACGATATTGATCAGGATTCTGAAGTAACTCCCCCTGGTCCACACACAGTTTGACATTGGGATCCATAGGAGTCTCGACAGGCCTAGCTCCCAACAAACCTGTATCCTCAAGAATATCCAGCACATACTTTCTCTGTGATAAGCTAATACCTTCTTTGGACCTGGCCACTTCAATACCTAAAAAGTACCGAAGTTTTCCCAAATCCTTAGTATGAAATTGCTGATGTAAGAAGGTTTTTAACTCATCAATACCTCGCTGGTCATTACCAGTAATGATAATGTCATCCACATACACAATCAACAATACTTTCCCTCGATCAGATGTGAGGGAAAACACAGAATGGTCAGTCTGACTACGATGCATGCCAAATCTCAAAACCGCATCACTAAACTTGCCAAACCAGGCCCTAGGAGACTGCTTGAGGCCATAAAGAGCTTTACGAAGCTGACATACCTGATTACGCTCCCCCTGAGCAACAAACCTAGGTGGTTGCTCCATGTAAACTTCCTCTTGAAGATCCCCGTGGATAAAGGCATTCTTGACATCCAGTTGAAATAATGGCCAACCAAGATTCGCAGCTAGAGAAATAAGAACTCGAACAGAGCCAAGTTTAGCAACATGAGAGTATGTCTCCGAATAATCAACACCATAAGTCTGGGTGTAGCCTTTGGCAACAAGTCGCGCCTTATAGCGCTCAACAGTACCATCAGGAAGATACTTGACAGTGAATACCCAACGACAGCCAACAGTTGTCTTACCAACAGGAAGAGGAACCGGGTCCCAAGTACCATTATGATGAAGAGCAGACATCTCATCCTCCATAGCTGTCTGCCACTCAGACACTGATAAGGCCTCCTGAACAGACTTAGGAACAAACACGGAAGAAACAGAGGTAGTAAAAGCTTGAAGAGACGGTGACAAATGATCATAGGAAACAAAATGAGCAATAGGATGGAGAGTGCAAGACCGAATACCTTTACGGTGGGCAATAGGAAGATCAAGGTTGTCTGGATCCCGCAACGGAGGAGAAGATGGCGCGGTGGGTGAAAGTGGTGCTGCTGGCTGAGATGGTTCCGGCTGAGGCTCTGGCTGAGATGGTGCTGACTGAGGCTCTGGCTGAGATATAACTGGTGGATTTTTAGGACAACGATGATACACCTGCAAAGGTTTTGGTGGAGGAACGGTACTAGATGGGACGGCTAGAGGACACACAGACTCATATGCAAGCAAATCATTAGTGGCGACAGACTCCGAATAAAAAGGAAGAGACTCATTAAATGTGACATCAGCACACACAAAATGACGACATAAAGATGGGGAGTAACATTTATATCCTTTCTGAGTTCGAGAATAACCAAGAAAAATGCACTTAATGGACCGCGGGTCTAATTTACTCTGGTCGGGATCAAGAGCATGAACATAACATGTACACCCAAAAATCCGAGGGGGTAATGAGTGGAGAGGATGACCAGGAAACAGGATTGCCTGGGGTATCTGACCCCCAAGGACAGTAGAGGGCATACGATTGATCAAATAGCATGCAGTAAGAACTGCGTCACTCCAGTAAGACTTAGGAACCTTCATTTGAAATAACATGGCACGCATAACTTCTGATAAGTGTCGAATCTTGCGTTCGGCAACCCCATTTTGTTGTGGAGTCCGAGCACAGGATGACTGATGAATAATCCCATGATCATCAAAAAACTGAGATAAAGTACTATGAAAAAATTCGCGTGCATTATCAGACCGAAACATACGAATGCAAGTATTAAACTGAGTCTTTATTTCCATGTAAAATGATTTAAAAATAGTCTTTAACTCAGATCTCTCTTTCATAAGATAAAGATACGTAATACGAGAGAAATCATCAACAAAAATAACATAATACTGAAAACCAAAAACATTGGGCACATGAATAGGCCCCCAAATATCTGAATGAACTAACTGAAAAGGATGTGACACACGACGCTCAACCCTAGGATAAAATGGCACTCTATGATGTTTACTAAACTCACAGACTTCACAAGATAACTCCTTAAGAGAACTACACGAGGGCACTAGACGCTTCAAATTCTGAAGAGATGGATGACCAAGCCGACAATGTTGTTAATATAAGGACTCTGATGACTGAAGAGCAACTGGTTGAACACCACCACTGGTTAGGTAATACAGACCACCACGCTCAACACCGACACCAATCTTCCTCCCCGTCTTGAGATCTTGAAATACACAACCATGAGGAAGAAATGTGACCGAACAATTTAAGGATTTTGTAAGTTGACTAATAGACACAAGATTAAAGGGTAAACGAGGAACATGCAACCAGAGTTTAAAGTAAATGATGGAGAGACAGAAACTGAACCCAAACCAGTAACCTCAGTGGTAGAACCATCTGCTAAGGTAACATGAAAGGTTTTATCCATGGACTGGCTAGTAGAAAAGAATTTAGAAGTACCAGTCATATGATTAGTAGCACCAGAATCGATAACCCAAGGAGAAGAGAAAGATGATGCAACACAAGCAACAGAGGGACCTGTCTGAGCAAACGTAGCTGTGGAAGATGAAGCTGCAGCAGCAGAAGGCTGAATGGACATAAGACGCTGATACTCCTCTGCTGAGATAGTCACACTGCTATCAGTAGAATGAGTAAACTGCCCGGTATCCTCAGAATGAGCAACTTGATGAGCCTGGGGAAAACCATGAAGATCATAACAATAGTCCACTGTATGATTTGTACCCCGACAATGAGTACAGAATCTGGTACCACGGCCACGACTAGAACTACCTCCCCCTGTCGTGCGACCACGACTATTTCCACCACGACCACTGAACCCAGAATCACCACGACCACTAGAACTGTAACTTGAATCATAACCACCAGAACTCCGACTACCAGAACCACGACCACGACTGCCAAACCAGAATCACAGCTGCGACCACAGCCATTACTCGACCCAAAACCACTGGAACCCACTGAAGCTAAAGCAGAACGATCAGAAGGTGATTGAGAGACAGAACCAACATCTGAGACAGAAGCCTGGCGAAGACGACTAAACACCTCGTCGAGAGATGGCAACTCCCGCTCTCCCAATATCTGAGACCGAACTGGATCATAAAATGATGGTAAACCATATAGAAATCGAGCAACCTCCAAACGCTCACGCTGAGACGCCATAACCTGAGGATCACTAGAGATAGGCTCATAAATCCAGAGTTCCTCACAAATACTACGAAATCTGGCATAGTAGTCCTCCAACGATCCAGTACCCAATGACAGAGAAAAGAACTGATGATGGAGATCATATGTACGACGAAGATTATTAACCCCTGAATACATCCTGGAAACCCGATCCCACACTTCCTTGGCACTATCAAGGTAAAACAGAGGGCCACTGATATGAGGTTCCATACTATTCCACAACTCAACTCGAATATGGCAATCCTCAGCTTCCCAGTCACTATAATCCTTAGCATCTTTGTTTGGAGGACTGTCTGTCAAATAACAAAATTTTCTCTCACCCATATAATAAACTTTGACAGCACGAGACCAAATAGCATAATTGTTGCCTTCAAAAGAATGGAGGTAATGGAATCCTTCTCACGACGCCGAGAAGAGCTAGAAGAACTACCAATAATGATAGAACCAGAGGCAACAGTAGAAGCAGACTTATCTTCAGACATATTACCAAATAAATAACTACCAACAAAGTAAGGACAACCAACTGATCAATCCAACCAACTGACTAATCCGACTACAAACTTCAGCATCCAACAACGGAAGTGGTAGAATATTCCACCAATAACACCAGTACCCAACAAAACCATAACTGACTTGGACATGGTAATTAAGAATACCAACACCATGACTTAATCAAATCCACCAATTTCAAGAACAATTCTACCACCAAAAACAAACAGTCCACCCAGATATACCAAATAGTGCAAATCCCAATGAAATAGCAACTTACATCAGATTCAAACTGAAATCACTAGAGAATACACACTGTCTGAGGTAAAACGCAACCTGAAATCAAACTGTAAGCAGCGAAGAAGGCAGAATACGCACTAATTACTCCCGAAATCAACAGGTAAGGCTTGAAATTGACTGAGTCTGGTCTAGCAATGGTCGAAAGACACAGGGTGATCGATTGGGTCTCGGTTAGGGTCTATGACGATCTTTTAGTGCTTAAAAAGGGTTCAACAGGCTCTGGTTTTGGTCGGATAGGCTCGTATAGGGTTTTACTGGGATCGAACAGGTCTGGATTGAGGTTTACAGCCCTCGTTTTAGGGTTTCGAACATCATAGATGGAATTTCGAATGTCGATTGAGGGTTTTCGTACATCAATCGAAAGTTCTGGTGTCGATTAAGGGTTTTGCAGAGGTCGATTTGAGGGTTGTTTTTGGAGATCGATTTGAGGGTTAAGGTTAAGGATGGCTGTCGATTTAGGGTTGAAGACGAGATGACGTCAGCAAAAGGTTAGGTCAGGGTTTGGGTTAGGGTTAGGGTTTAAGGTTAAGTCAGGGTTTGGGTTTAGATTAAGGGTGGCTCTGATACCATGTTATCAGAGATGTGAGAAAGTGTATAGGTGTTAAATCAACCCTCACACAAGTCAATGTTATTTATATTATTGTGCATCTCAATACAAGTCTACGATAGGCGATGTGGGACAAAACTAACATAAACATATTCTAACATGGATAATCTTCTTGGCATTAGCCTTGATAGTGGATTGTACGAAGGGAAGAAAAAAAAACAGGTTTTGTCTTTTGATAGATATGTGCTTCCGTTACAGCTTGGGTAAGAGTAACGTAGTTTGTGATATTTGTGGCTCCTACTTCCTTGATCAGTAGTGTGCTTTGATGGAAAAGGAATTTCACACGCGAACTTGGTCTTTTGTTATGAAATCTCCACTGTGACTTTTGGAATCTACTGATCTTACATGGGTTTCTTAGCACACCCAAAATAATAACATTAGTTTTAATGATTTTAATACGTTAGTTGGACATGGGTTTTGCCTATTGATCTTTTAATAAATTCATGAAGGATTCTATTTTGGTTATGTACTGCATCAATTTGAGAGTTCTAGTATCACATGAGCTTTAATCCCTATCATTGTTATTTAATCAGAGCTCTTTTCAGATTTCCGTTTTGATCAGTGATGTCCTAGAATTTGGTCATTGTTTGGGCAAATGAGAACGGTTTGGAGGAAACCCAGTATCCGTGGCAGTGAAGGGTAATTATCGTTCATGGGCTCGGTTTGTGGAATCAACCGTTTGTTATGGTTCTTTCCAAGAACTGCCTTGAACCCCCTTGCCTGGTTATATCTCCTGTGAAATTATTATTATTTTTTTCTTTTGGAAAAAAAAAGAAAGGACACAACTGATTGGATTTAACTTTTGTTGGTGCAAGTTTTGTGTTTGTCTCCACAGGATAAAAGGATCCGGAATCGGAGTGGGATATCATGTGGCTAGTAAAATGTTCATGGTTGTAAGGAATTTTTTTTTCATTACTTCATGTTGCTAGTTTTTGCATATTCCAACTGATTGGTTCTAGGTAAGAACGCGATCGGTTTCAGAATAACTATTGCAAGTGCTGGTAATTGTTAATTTTACTTCTTATGATCATATTCTTTAAGAATCTGTTACGGCTATGTAGTAGACTCTAGAATTTGATATATGATCTGGATTGTTGAAATTCCTGTAATTACCAAGCATATAGTGCTAACTATTGGGCTTTTGGTATGGTCTGGTGAATTCCAGGAAAGGTTTTAGCTTTTTAATGGCTTTCAAATCCTAGGGCTTGGATATCTTCCTGATGGAAGAGTTCGGAAGGGGAAAAACTATTTCCATTTTTGGGAAATGAGAACACTGTTTGGCTTTGGAAGATGAGCATGTTTCATGTTTCTGTGTTCTAGTGTTGGTCCTATTTTTTTTTTTATGCGAAATATGATTTCATATGAGGACTGACTTGTTGAACTTTATTTCAATAAAGTTGACTGAAATAGTGTTTGGTGATTGATTTATAGGTCTTGGGACCATTAGATTACAATTTGGAATCACTTGGAGCGTGATCCATATACGGCTACATTTGTCGTGCTATAAGAGTTTTCCGCTTTTCTTGTGCATTGTGGTTTGATCGGCACTTGCTCACAGGAGGAAAAATTGTTTGGCTTCGGCCATGGTCAGTCGTGCGCGACTGGACCTCTGATTGGTATAATGGAATGAGTGGCTACGGCCTTAGGCAGTCGTGCGCGACTGGCCTTAGATTGGTGTGATGATTGGCCTCTGGAGTAGTCTACTTGGCCTATGCCTTGACACTACTCGGCCATGATCTTGTGAACATTGGACTGATTAGCTTCTGGGGTGGTCTGCTCGGCTTATGCCGTGACACTGCTCGGCCTGGGTCCTTTGTTGCATTCTATATGTTCGGCCTTGTGATCAGCCAGTGGTAGGCTTGATCCGGCCATATGTGCTTGGCTTTATGTGCACAGCCAGTGGTCGGCTAAATGCATGCAACCCTTGTGCACAACTGTTCGGTGCGCCAACAGTGGTTCCCACAGGAACATGTTCCTCTCATTTATGTTATGAGAAGGATAGGCAAGTCATTGCCAATGTTAAGACAAAGAGACAAAGACTTCTTTTTCAATAATTTGAAATAAGCACTGAACCGTTGGATTTAATCTACGGTGATAGAGAGATAATAAGTATTTTATACTTTTGTCAGAAGTAGCACGAAATATTGCTATGTGTCTTTGCTCAAAAGCAAGAACATGAGTAAGGTGATGGATAGTGACCAATGTGGTAAATATGTTTACCGTTTGGTGGAACTAGTGTCCTACTTGGAGTAGTTCACCAAATCACTACACCTTGTTTGCTTCAACAATATGGGATTGTTGAAATACTATATCATGCATTCATGCTTAAGAAGCTATGATCTATGCTATGTTGATGAATTTTGTTTTCACAGAATTTATGGAGAGAATCATTT